>JAQIXN010000626.1:0-32348 GCA_034698145.1 Proisotoma minuta
TAGGTATTTAAAATTTCGATTTTAATTTGCCATCCTTCTTCAAAAGGTTGGGCATCTGAAGGAAGGACATTTAACGGTGCAGTAAATACAGTTCAAAACCAGGCAGCATTTTGGAGTGGGATGAGAAGTTGGGCGCAGTCTAACAGAGTCAAGGTTCAGATGTTTGAGGCATGGCATATTTTATTGTAAACAAAAAAATAATATTCACTTAATGAGAATTGTCTAACCATAGGCGTTTAATGAACCGTGGAAAGGCAATGGACCGGACGACGGAGAAAAACATTTTGGTTGGTGGTATCGACCAAACAATAATGAAGCCAAATATATTGAAAAAGCTACCGGTCAGGTCTATGAGTAAATTATGACTTGTATTTGTCAGTATATATAATACTTAAATCAAAAATCATATTTGAAGGATTTAATAAAAACTAAACAAATAAGAATTTATTTTATTTGATAAAAGAATGTAAATGGGTTACTAATTGATAGGTACTTTGTATGCCTTAAACTCATCAATCCACTTTTGAATTTGTTCAGCCTCCAATTTCCTGGCTTTTATAACTGAAGGTGGGTCCTTTGGGTGTGAACTGCGGAGGTCAAGATGATGAGCTCCTTCAGGTATAATCACAGCAATCAAGGAGTCAGAAATCGAATTTAAAATTCCTCCTCCATACCATGGATCCAAAAGACCATTACTAAAAATTGGAAAAATCAACTTGAGCTTAATAATATTTGACACAGATTTAATAATTTTATCCGCATTTACCTGAAAACAATATTTGATGCTGCCCTTATGTCTCTTCCCCCATAAATCAACCTTGCCTGATCTTCCTTTGGTCTCACAGAAAATCTTTCAAAGCAATCGTCACTATATTGCGTGGCATTCCAAGTCATTGGCTCAAACATGTCAAGTTCCCCATCTGAACACATTGGCATCACCATTTCAGTACAAGCCTGTAAAGCGCAAAATTACTTCACTTGCATAAATACTTTTGAGTACATGAAATAAATACCTGAAAGTCCCATCCGCCAGCATTGAGATCCCCGGTTGCTTCATCCCCTGAGTCTAAACATTTTGATTTCCCCGTATAATTAAAATAGATGCTGACTCCCTTGAAAATTGATTTGAGAATTATTTTGTCGCTCTGTTTTGGGTCGCTCAAAACTTTACAGACGGCGTCAACTGGATTTGCTGGGACGGGCTCCAAAAATGAGTTTTCATACGGATAATCAATCATTGCCAAATAGCCATAAACATCAACCAACCAATCCTTCAATTGCTTGACATCGTCAGTATTTTTGAGAGGCTTGCATAATTTAAATGTTTTAGATATCCAATTCCTTCCCCCTTCTGCAAATATACTCATATAATATTAACAATATTAAAAACACAGGGCAAGTAAAGTGTACCATTTTCCCCAAAAGAATTAATAATGTCCCAAGATTTCCGGATGGTTAGTGAACAATTTACGCTTGATTTTCTAAAATCTGTAGAGACAATTTGAGAATACTTGTTGCAAGGTGTGAGACCATGAAACCCAGCTATTGGTGCGCTGGCAGCAATTCCCCCTTGAATTATGTGGGGATACTTCATCCTCATCCAAGCCGTTAGCATCCCCCCGTAAGATCCCCCAAAAGCTATGATTGGACTTTTCTCGGCATTATTTGTAATCTTGTACCAATTAAGAAAATCTGCAAAGTCTGCAAGGGCTTGTTCTGAAGTCAAGTATCCAGCTTTTTCTGGGGACTGCTTGCATTGTTAAATCCATTAATATGAGCTTTTTACTGATAGCTTACACTAAATGAATCATTTCCGAATGGCATTGATTCCCCATAATATCGATGTTCCATAAAGAGTAAAAGAGCACCAAATTTTGGGGCTAGATCCCACATCAATCCAGAATTTTGAGCAAAAACTTCGATAAGTCCTTCATTTCCAGTGTAGAAAAATATTGGACCATTTCCCGTCTTATTCCAATATGTGTCATTGTATAAATATTTTATTTTAAAGGTTTCGTCTGTAGTGAATGAGAAATGATCTACCTAGTAAAACAAACAAATAAACTTGAGTCAAATTCCAAAAAGGAGTTTGAAAAGAATTGTTCTTACTCGAGTTTCAAAGAAATCGGTTTTAAAAGTATAATCTGCATTTGAACTAACAAATGCCAAAAATAAAACACCGCAAATAAACGCAAATTTAAGAATCTTCATCTTATGAACTTTGACTGGAAGATTGAGAATGTAAATGACTTGTGGCAAAACTTTCCAGACTTTTTGAATTATCTTCTTTCTATTTAAAAGCGGATTATTGCTAAATAAGTACAACTGTTTTGAGTCTGGAATTATTTATGATATCCGTCCCAATTAGTTCTTAAGGAGCATAAGTTGTTAGTATAAACAAAACATTTATATTCCAGCCTTGATTTTCATGGGAAGACTAATGTTGTTTGATATCTTAAATTACAAGGAAGCAATCGAAACAAAGCTTTGTATACAAACCAAAGTTAAGAGGACTTACTCCATTTAATAGAACAAATTAAGTATATTCAATCTGTTTATCCGGTTATTGACATTTAAAAGTACGTAAATGTAATTTCTAAATTTTCAATTTGTTTTGTCCGAAAAATATGCAATATGACTTTTTTTATGCGGCGTCTTTTTACATATATACCATAATTTAATAATAAATTGCGTAATGCACGTACATTTTATTTATCATGAGATTTTTGTGATGACAGTTTATGGAGTTAATTAGCCTAAATATTTAATCACAGTCACTGAACCGTTTAGACCCAAAATCTGTCATTAAAAAATGAGCCAATAGAATTTATTCTTTTACGATAAAAATGCTTGTTGACCACAAAAATTTTCTGCTTATCTGAAATCCAGGAGTAATTTGTTAATTATCCATGCCCCGTCATATCATAAATATGGAATGAACCAGTTTATTAAATATTTTAAAATAAAATGAATGATCTTATAATTTGCAAGTATTTATAAGTTACTGCTACCTAAAAATTTGATTTATTCAACATTAATCAAAAAATCTGAGATTTGATTCAATACTCGTCTTTCAAGTGTCTGACGATTCTGTTCCAATTTTCTTCCGGTGTCATTTTAAGATGAAGATTTCTGCACGTGTTCGTGGGGAGTGGTTTCATATTCCCTGCAAAGATGGTTGAATATATTTTTTATAGCTTTCAAAATAGTTTACATCATTTGCAAAAATTTAGGAAAGTGGACAATCAAAGGTTTGGCTGACGAAGCTCTGAAAAGATATCAAAGACTTGTACCGTCATCTTCTCAGCCAAGTCGGAAGGAAATTGTTTCTGAAATTCGGAAAACAAGGGGTGCGCAAATTTAATTGAAAATGCTTAATACAAGAAAGTTGCGGATTACCAAACTTTAATTCTTTAAAATAAAAATAGGAGGAGCAATTCTAGACCCTAATGACAATATAAAAGATGTTTTGGACGATAATGATTTCATCTCTGTTGGTAAATTATTTTATGCTATAAAATTTACGGATGATTTTTTAAAGCGTTTATTTTTATAGTCCTTGAATCAGATTCTCCAAATACTGTTCTCGAAGCTGCAGAAATCAAATATGTTCCAGAACAAATGTACAAAGAAGACAAGTCGTGTCTTATATTTTTCTCAAGCAAAGATTATTTTGAGCAATTTTGATGATTTTAATTATTATAGAGCCAAGACCTACCAGGCCCCAACGGAGGTAAGTTTTTATAGATAAGTACACACTTTATTTTGCTGAAATTAAATTAATTTCCTTTGTAGTACCTAATTATTGATGGAAGCAGTTTGACCCCAGACGATCTTTTGCAACTTGGCCGTGGACGATACAAGATCAAAGTAAAGCGTTATTTTTTAATGATTGTGGCTTAAATTTTAAAACCCAACTTTCAGATTTCTACTGAATCCAAAGAAAAAATCCAAGATGCAAGAAGTCTTGTTGAAAAGATTTTACTAGAAAATAAAGGTGAGAATAAAAGTGTCTCAAAATGCCTCAAAATTCATAATTTTTTTTTGTTTTCAGTTGTATACGGGATTACAACTGGATTTGGAAAATTTGCAAGAACTGTTATCGAACCGGAAAAGCTTTTGTAATCAATTGTTTTTTTTCTACTTTGTAAGTTATCTTTTGTAACTTGTAAATTGTTATAATTCTTAAAGGCAACTTCAAGAAAATTTGATACGCTCTCATTCTGCTGGAGTTGGGTTCGGTTTTTATTATATTTTTTTTTACAAATTGAAAATATTGTTTCTAAACAATTTCAGCCATCCACTTCCTCCAGAAAAAACGAGAATGCTCTTAGCATTAAGAATTAATGTTTTAGCCAAAGGTTTCTTCTGCAAATTGATTTTCTGAATAATTTATGTTACACCATCTTATTATAGGCTATAGCGGAATTTCTTTGAAGACGTTGCTACAACTTGTGGATGCATTTAATGGTAATTGTGGGGCAAACTGACATTTATACATTACAATAATTAAAATGTCCCATATTTCTCTGAAGCGTCATGCCTCTCATGGGTGCCAGAGCAAGGGACAGTGGGGGCAAGTGGGGACTTGGCTCCCTTGGCACATTTAGCTCTTGGTCTAATGGGCGAAGGAAAAATGTGGAGTCCGGAAACTGGATGGGGCGAAGCAAAATATGTCCTTGAAGCTCACAATTTGACCCCGATAAGATTAGAGGCAAAGGAAGGGCTCTGCATGATCAACGGCACCCAATTAATCACTTCTCTGGGGGCTGAGGCAGTGGAAAGAGCTGCAATGATTGCACGTCAGGCGGATGTCGTAGCTGCATTGACACTGGAGGTCCTTAAGGGAACCTCAAGAGCATTTGATAGCGATGTTCAAAATATAAGACCTCACAAAGGCCAGGCACTTGTCGCAAAGAGGTTGAGGGCTCTGCTTCATTCTACGACTTATCCTTCTCAGATTGCAGGTCCTGCTACATAAAATTTCATAAATCCAAAAAAAAATAGTAAATTGAGATTCAAATTGAATATGTCATTCATAAACTTTGCAGCAAGTCATCGTTTTTGTGATCGTGTTCAAGACGCATACACAATTAGATGTTGCCCTCAAGTCCATGGGATTGTAAATGACACCATTGATTTCGTAAGAGGTGTAATAACGACGGAAATGAACAGTGCAACGGATAATCCGGTTGGGAAATCATAAATATAAAGTCGTTATTTTGAATTTATGACAATTGTTTTTGTTTGAAAGATTGTGTTTTCAGAGCGAAACGAAATCATTTCTGCTGGAAACTTTCATGGAGAATATCCAGCCAAAGTGTTGGATTATTTAGCAATTGGAGTTCACGAATTATCTTCAATGAGTGAACGAAGAATTGAGAGATTGGTTAATCCTGGTACAAATTAAAATGTTTACATATCAAAAAAAATGATTTGGCTTTTTAATATTTACTTGCAGCACTCAGTGAACTACCAGCATTTCTTACTCAGGATGGGGGTTTAAATTCTGGATTCATGATGGCACATTGCACTGCAGCATCTTTGGTTTCTGAGAATAAGGTTCTTTGTCACCCGGCATCTGTCGATTCGTTAAGTACAAGTGCTGGAACTGAAGACCATGTCAGCATGGGCGGATTTGCTGCAAGAAAATCCCTTCAAGTGGGTTTGATTTCATTATATTTTTATTATAAATATGTTTTCTAAATTTCAATTCCAGGTGATCAGGAATGTTGAGCGAGTGATTGCAATAGAGCTTCTAGCTGCATGTCAAGCCATTGAATTCTTGCGTCCTTTAAAGACAACGGTGCCACTTGAAGAAGTGTATAGAGTTGTTAGATCAGTAGCGAGACCATGGGATCGAGACAGGTACATGGCCCCAGACATTGACAATGTCACAAATTTATTGCGAGAAGACAAAATCTGGCAAAGTGTCCGAGGTTATATAGAAGAATACAATTCTGTGCAGGTTTGTATACTCTTCTTATATGTACGCATGCAACTTGATAATTTGTTTGCGTGTTTTTTAAGAATCTGCATCACATTGAATCCCAAGTGTTCAGTCCAACCGCAACAATTTTCAAAGGTTCAGGACCTCGCGATATGCCAATTCATCATTCTCATCATCATGCTCAAAGATCACCTCCAGGTCTGGCAAGTCCCCCGCCTCCAAAAAGGGGGCGAAGGGGACATACAACCACAACTGCAACAACGTCTGATCCGGATGGAAACCATAATTAAACTATTGTAGAAGACAATGAAAAATAGGCAAATTTTGTAGCAGATTTATTTGTGGAATAAATTAAACTCTGAAATACTTTAGACATATTATAAATTAATTCAAAACAATTATTAAACTAATCATTTTTAACTCCCAAGAAATCTTCCATTAAACGCGTTACTTCCTCTGGTCTGTCTTGTTGTACAAAGTGATTAGCATGAGGAATGTATTCGATTTTCACATCCGTTACATAAGGTCTGCAAAATTCAGGCAAATCTTTATCCAATGCAATGTCATTTTCTCCCCAAATTATTAAAGTAGGTGCAGTTATCATTGGGAATTTGTGAGGATTTAGTAAATCGGAAGCATCTAGGGCGTTTCTATAATAATTTAATGGAGGAGTCCAGGCACCAGACCTTGACCAGTTGTACTTGTACGCCTCCAATTCTTCTTCGCTTATCTTGTTTTCAAACATATCTCGGAATATCTCCAAGTCTTGAGTTCTAAAGTAAATCTCTGGCAAATATGGTGTCTGAATGGCAAAAATGTACCTGAAAATGGAAAATTAAAAATGTGTTTGCTTTTTTAAGAGAGTATATCATAATTTTACCAAGATCTGAAAAATTGCTTTATGTATCCAGCTTCCATTATTTTTCTGAAAGCTGTAGGATGGGGTGCATTTAGAATGATGAGTTTATCAACAATTTTCGGATAGTTTGCTGCAACGGCCTATTTAAATGCATGATTACTTAATTGTTTTTTATAATGGTATTGAAAATTGATTTACCCAAGAGATTGCACCACCCCAGTCATGACCTAGGTAAAAAAAATAAAAGTTTTTGTACTATTATAACTATTTTTATTATTAAAATATGTACTAACCAATAAGTGTGCATTTGTCTTTTTGCAACGCTTTGACAAAGTCCACAATATCCTTTTGAAGAATTTCCATTTTATATGCAGAAACATTTTTCGGCTTCGAGCTGTCTCCATACCCTCTCATGTCCAAAGCTACCACCCTGCATAATTTTTGAAATTAATATTTCTTTCATTTTCAATTTGCATGAAATACCAATAGTCTTTAGCAAAATGTTTGAGTTGACTTCTCCAACTGAACCAAAATTCAGGAAATCCATGAACAAATAGAAGCAGTGGCTTTGACCTGTCTCCATTTTCTACATAATGGATTTTGATATTGTCCTTCAAGTTGACGTAAGCGTGTCTCCCAATGGAAGGGTCTTGGAGGATTAGTGGGGCCAAACTTCTCTCTTTTACGTACCAATATTCCTTCCCTTTGATACACCTTTTGAATACCATTGAAATGGCTATTAGTGACACATAGAACAAGGACAATGACATCACAGCAATTTTCACTGCAATAATTTTGACCAAACGCTTTACGGTTTCCATTTTTGCTAAGCCTGCACCGGCCGGCTTTGAACCACGAAAAGCTAAAGAAATATATATCTTTTAGTCAATATTCAATCATCAAGTGGTCTGACTGTTACTTACAAATTAAAATTGAATGATGAGTTAATGTCAGCTGACAATTTACGATAAGTATAACTCTGGACAGTGAATGTTTAACTTGACTGAATCATAGGTGAAGAATTGGACTTTTTTTATCATATTCCAAAGTCTATTCTCTGTACCATTTGATATGTACATCAATATGAGACTCGTGTATGCACCTAATGCAAAATGTGAAGCTCAAGGATAAACTGGTTGGCAAAAACCAAACGTAAGGTTGGCAAAAAAGCAATAATAATTTATGAGAAATCATAAACAGTGGGATGGGAATTGGAAATAGCTTCCGAGCAATCAATTTTTATTACAAAATAAATTAATAATTATAAAGTAAGTTAAACACTTGAATATCTTATTTTCTCACAAATTCATCAATAATGCTGTTCACTTCCTCTGGTTTATCGTGCTGAACAAAATGACTAGCATTTGGGATATACTCAATTTGCAAGTTTTGTACAAATGGTCGGCACAATTCAGCCAAATCCTTCTCCAAAGCCAAGTCATTTTCGCCCCAAATAATGAGCGATGGAACAATGATCTTTGGGAGAGTTTTTGGCTTCAAAACTGTGTTGGCGTTGAGCATATTTCTGTAATAATTTATTGGAGGAGTCCATGCACCTGAGAATTAAAACAAACATACGATACATTTAAGAACTATTTTATATAAGCAGTAATTTAAAAATACCTTTCTTTGCCCACGTGTACTTGTAGCCTTCCATTTCATCCTCAGTTATGGTCTCGTTGAAAAGCCGGTTGAATACGAGAAGGTCATTTGTCCTGTAGCACATTTCCGGTATGTAGGGCAATTGAAAGAAGAAAATGTACCAGGATTTGAAAAATTGTTTCAAAGAACTTTTTAGCTTTGCTTGCATTGCTCCAGGATGAGGAGCGTTGAGAATTACCAACTTTTCTACCAATTGATGTCCAAATGTTGCAGCTACGGCCCAACTAATTATACCTCCCCAATCGTGACCTTTTCAAAAATACTTAAATTTTGCAATCTTGCTCTTTCACCGTTTGAATATGTATTTACTCACCCACGAGAATGCATTTGTCCTTGTTAAGAGCTTTGACAATATCATGAATATCTTTCACTAAAATTTCCATTTTGTAAGCAGAAACGTTTGAAGGTTTCGAGCTGTCCCCATATCCTCTCATGTCTATTGCAACAACCCTTTAAAATATTCAAAACAAGCTAAATTTTTACCTTGACATAACAAATATCTTATAACTAACCAGTGGGTTCTGGAAAAATGCTGAATTTGTTTTCGCCACGTAAACCAAAATTCTGGAAAACCATGGACCATAAGCATTAGGGGCTTTGACCTATCCCCACTTTCGACGTAGTGTATACGCACATCCTGAAAGAAATTTTATATGGAATAAACTGGCATATTTTTCAATGTAATTTTTATTTCAAACCTTTAATTTTACAAAAGAGTGTCGTCCATATGAAATATCCTGAAGACAAAGTGGGGGCAGCGTCCGCTCTTTAACTTCCCAAAATGAGTTCCCTTTCTTTGCCCATTTTATGAGAACTGAAATCAGAGTGACCCAGCCGTAGAACAAAGAAATCGAATAAATAATACAGGTCACAAGAACTGACTTTGCCCAATACAACATTTTCATAAAATATTTGTCAAAGTGCTAGTTCAATTTAAGACAATTTAAAAGAGCTGCATCTTTGCATTTCCAATCAAACAAAAATAAATGAAGTGAGAAAAGTTGTGCTCTTATCACACCGGCTTATCGTTCCATATCACTTTGTCAATTTAACTGGACATGTTAATTATGGACTTGGACTTTCCTGACTACAGCCACATATACTTAGTATAAAGTATTTATGTAGCTCTTGAATATTTAAATGCATACATTGGCATTAAACTCATTAAATGCTTCATAATCATAGTAATCCAAAGGTTATACCTTTCATTCATCTGCATTATAACTGAGATTGTTGTGACTCACTTGTAACTAAAACACATTTGGCCATTGACTTGTCTTGCATTAGTTTGGCATATCATGGCACAAGCTGGACGTGTGCTTATTTATAAAAGTTCATCTTGCGAGAAATGAAAAATGAGTGATCGATAAGCGTTATTGAATCTTTTAGGCAATTATTTCTTCTACTAAAGTTTTTGCTTGTTGACCACGCCTAATCAATTTGAGACAAAGTTATCCAATTAATTAGTAAATGACAAAAATATCACCATCACTTATTAATCAATAAATCAAATATTGACCAACAAATTGTTTCAACTCATAATTTATCTATTTCCGAACTGTTGCTTGCACTTTTTTGTGCTGTCACTTCCTAAAAGAAAGTAAAAATGGCTGTGTTTAAAAACGCAAAGCCAATAGCATTTCCTGAATACGATTCGCTCTCTCATCAATTGAAATTCTTGATAAAATCGTCTCTTCGCAAATCCACACTTTTGGTTCAATGCACTGGATATCTTCCGCTAGTCTCGTCAAGTTCAGATCATTCCCTTCATTTTTCTTCAAACGGCTTCCCATTTTATAATTTTGTTTTGCAATATGTTTTGGGATTAATTTGTGCAGTGGTTTGTCTGAGCACAATGAATTGTGCCCAGCTTACAATGAGAGACTGGAAACAATTCAGCAAAACGGAAAAATTTGCATACGCAACGATTGTTAATATTATTGTGTTTTGCCAATGCACAACAAAGCTCTGGTCCTTTTTACTTCGGAAGAAAATTGAACAGTTTTATCAAAATTTTGTGCAAACATTGGTCGAAAGTTTTACATTTTTGGTCACAAAAAAAACTGAAGAAGGAAACAGGGAAATGACTTTGTTGTATTTGAAAAAAAGATTGGATCAAAATGAAAGTCATTTCAAATATATTACAGTCATTTTATTCATTTTACAACTAGGACTGTTGGCACATATTTTACAGATGACGATTGCAATGATTGACGAAAAGGATATCAAAGTTGCAAAGAGTGGCTTTGAAATTGCAGTTTATTTAATGGCAATGCTAACTTGTACTTGGTCTTCAATATTTTATTCCGCGTTTTTATTTTGGCTTATATCCGTTGTAAAATGCATCAGTATTGGATTTGAAGCTTTAGGAGCCACTTTACAGCAGCAGACATCAAAGTTAGATGTTCCAATTAAAGAATGTTCAAAAGAAATCCAGGAGAAAGTTCCACAAACTCAAAATGAAAAGATGAAAGAAATGAGCATTTTACAAAGAGAACCTCAAAACTTAAAAGAATTTGTTACTAATTATAAAAGTCTTGGAAATCTGGTTCAAAATTTCAACTCTACCTTTCACATTCACATTTGTATAATAATTATGTGCTGTATAATATTTTGGATTTTACATACATTCGGTATGGTATGCTGCATAACAAGGGATGGGTTAACTACGGCAGAGACGGTCACTATTGCTTTCTGGGTAATTTTGGATAGTGCAGGAATAATCTTGATTTGTGATGCCTCGTCTATCTTACATGAAAGGGTAAAGTATAAAGATTCATTTAAACGAAATTGTTACAATGCCTAATAAACATGCATATCTCAACTTTTTATTAGGCAAATGCTGCACTGTCTAATTTTGAAGATTATGCAATTGATTCCAAACTTGGTTCTGATGACATAAACGAAAAGTGGACTGGATGGAACCTGTCAAAGGTATATATATATACATATAGCTAATTAAGAAATCTGAAAAACTGCTGAACAAAAGAATGTTTTCTTCCAGATGCAGCTATGCTTGAATAGGCTATATAAAATCAAAATGCTGGTAGCACCTGGAAATTTATTTGAGCTAAAGAGAAGCACAATAATTTCGGTAAACCACATGAAAGAATCGGAAAAAATAATGAAAAATTTACTAACTGTATATTTTTTAACAGGTCTACGCCAGTATGACCACCTTAATTTTTGTAGCCTTTCAATTCCATGATGCCGAAAATCGAATGATGCCTGTAATGAATTCGACAATTCAACATCACTAGTTTTAATATTTGCCAACGCATTATGGTATTTAAACTAGTAGCGCAATTTAACTTTCAAAAAATAAATAAAGTGAAATTAGCCTAATTGGACTTTAAACTAAGTAATCATAGTTAAAATATAAGCTCAAAGTTGCACGGTAATATATTGAACCGAGTTCCATGTTCCATTCATTCAATTTATCCTTGAACACGATATTCTTTTAACGCAACAAAAAATGCATGGGCCCATTCTCCCGATACACAACATGCTAACAAATATAGATTCAACACAAATAAAAACAATTATTTCAACTTTTCCTTAATACTTCACACCATACTCTGTGCTCGCAGTTTTATTTGTCATTGTGTCTTCAATCAAGCTATATTTTCCGATTAAAATGGGGTTTCTAAAAACATTCCTATTTCTTTCGTTTACCATTGGATCTTCGTATTTGGGCTACACATTCTATGATATAGTCTTGTCTGATCACCCAGTCCCGGTTTGTAAGGACGAATTTTGGGGGCCTGGATCTCGCCCTGGTGTTATCCCCAAAGGAAAAGAAGATGAGACCATTAAACCCTTCAAAATCGACTTTATCTCACCAACCGTGCTAAATGAATTAAAGTCAAAATTAAAGAGCGAACTCAGTTCCGGTTTTGCAGCTCCATTGGAAGGCGTTGGGTTTGAGTATGGATTCAACACAAATTATCTTCAGAAAGTAATAAAATATTGGTTGGAAAAGTACGATTTTGCTCAACGTGAAAAGCATCTCAATCGCTACCCGAGCTTTAAGACTAAAATTGGGGGTCTCGATATTCATTTTCAACATATAAAACCGAAACCGGAAACAAGTAAAAAGTACAAGAAAACTGTTCCAATCATAATGATACACGGATGGCCTGGAAGTTTTGTAGAATATGGAAAGTTGGTGGAATACTTTTTAGAGCCTAAAAATTCTGATATTAATTTTGAGGTGAGGCAAAACAGTAATTTACATGCCAATAATATAGCAATAAAATTGGACGTATAGATTGTCGTACCATCATTGCCGGGGTTTGGATTTAGTCAGGCGTCTTCGAGGGTTGGAATGACGCCTTTGCAAATTGCAAATATTTTCGGAAGACTTATGAAGAGATTGGGATATGAAAAATATTACACTTTGGGGGAAGACTATGGAAGCATGATTGCAACCGATTTAGCGCTTATTTATCCTGAGAGGTATTCATATTTTGAACAATAAGAAATTCTCAATTTGTTGTTTGTATTTTATGATCAGGGTTAAGGGGACACATTTTGAATGTTTTTCTTTTCACATGCAAGATTTTTTTGTCCAAACTATTGCCAGTATTCTATTTCCAAGTTATACAATGCCAAATCAAAGATTGAGAGAGAGAATGACACCAATCTCAAAGATGATGACTTATATGGTGAGAGAATCTGGGTACATGCATATTCAGTCAACAAAGCCAGATACTGTCGGTAAAATTTTAAAATTTTTGACGTTTCATTTTATTTTGTCGGTGTATGTAAGTTAATTTAAATTGTTAAAAGGGGCTGGCCTGACTAATTCTCCAAGTGGAGTTGCTGCCTATATTCTGGAGAAGTTTTCAACTTGGACCAATGAATCATTTATTGGGTCAGGGGATGGGGGTCTCACGCATAAATTCACACTGGACGAATTGTTGGATAATGTGATGGTTTATGTCACCTCAAGATCAATTACTACCTCAATGCGACTTTATAAAGAAACATTCACTGTGTGGGGAACCCTGAGGTAAAAACATAAAATAATGTCAATAGCTTTATACAATAATATCTATACTCTCTGATTCAGGGTCCCAGTAAAAGCTCAGGCAGCCTGTCATTCAACGCCGGAAGATGTTGTGGTTGCGAGCGAGATTGGTCTTAGAGCCAAGTTTCCTAATTTAAAACAGTTCACAACACCTGATCAAGGAGGACATTTTGCAGCATTTGAAGTTCCGGAAATGGTCGCCGAAGAGGCCATCACATTCTTTAACAATGTGGAATATAATCGATACACTTAAGCAACACTGTTCAAATAAAACTACAAACAACTCTATCAACTCAAGTACTTTTGCATCTTGACACATCAGTTACATTTATTTGACTACTTGCATACAGACATTTACATAAAAGTTATCATTGTCATATTTTGAGGCCTTCCATATTGATATGATACATAAAATAATATTATTTTCAAGAACTTGATCTGAGGATTCTGCTGGTTGCGAAAATGATAGGGATTCCTATGAGACAGAAGACGAAGATACAAATACAGACGGCTAGACAGAAACATGTTCCAGAATAATCACTTCCTTCCGGTCGCGAAAGAGTGAAGAGGCCTCCGAGCAGTCGTGTGTTTGGGTTGAGTGGTGTGTTCATGTCCAATACATTGTACGCCGTCGCCCCTCCTTTCCCGCCGGCCTTTGAAGGCGTCGGCTTTGCCGCTCCAGCTTTGTTTCCTGGAGCTCCGACTGTTGACTTTGAAGCTGTGCTTGAGGGAGCGGGTGGGGGTGCCATCTTGGTCGCTTTGTATCTTTCTTTCAAGTCAACGGAACAAGAATCACCTAAAATTTTCTGCAACAGCGAGTTGGAAATTTTTGTATTGTTATTTTAAAATAAAATCTAGCCGTTTACAAACCAAAAGTCTTGGAAACTATGAAGACGCTTTATGTCACTTGATGAATTGAAGTATTTTATGCATAAATTAAGGCATTACAAAAATTCCCCTAAAGCATTATTATGGGAAGAAGGAAATCCGTTCTATCTTTTGCATTCATTGTTGAGCATCATCCTTCTATCTCCTCACATAAACATTGCAACAATCGTCACTTTGCTACTTCAAACTAAACTTTGTCAGTCTGTAACAGGTTGTTGTACAAGACGCATCATTCCGCATTTCACCTTTAGCATTCATATTTAAAAGCATCGCAGGTAGTTAAAAGTGTTACTGGAATTCTTTAAATTAGACTCGGTATTGTTGAAAGTGAAAACTGTGTCAAAAGGGAATGGAATTTTAGTCCTTCCCTCATGGGACCCTTTTGGGCCCTTTGCCCGAATGTGTTATAGACATTTAAATAAAATGTGGGTTTGAGACTCTGGAATTTTTGTAATTTCTAATTTTACATGTAAGTGAGATTTTTTTTATACTTTCATTATCCAAATCTTTATAATAATCAAGCCAATAAAAGTATTAACATTAAATTGGACTACTTATTTTATTACTTTTCTAATCTTTGATTGATATACATATTTTAATAATAGTTGACATTTGTTGACAATGAACATGGTCTTGATAAAAGAAATGAATGATCAAAATAGAATTGAATTGACATCTGAATACATCAATCACTAATTGTTCAGTAAGAGAAGATCCCACTTTATATTGACAGAGAAAAGAATCGGTGCTACTCAACATGATACATTTTCAACGATGACATTCATTACAATTTATTGCGTGCATACTGACCGATTAATAAACGACCAAAGTAACATCTTAAACTGAGGATAATATGTACAATTTTTTTTATGTTTATAAGTTACTTATAACAAACTTGTTGATTTTTTTTTCAGAAAAAGAGTGTCACCAATTTGTATAATTTAACAAAGAAATCGGAATTGTACCAAAGAAGATTTGTGACATTTCATTGTAAAGTGCCTGCTCTAGTTTAAGTATATAATTGAGACAGTGACAGTGAACTCTTCTCTTTGAATCTTTTCTTGCACTTGGACCTAATTACCCTTTGAGATCATGTTGACCAGTCGTTTGGAACGGTGCTACAACACCAACAATGGAAACAACAATGCTCCAACCCATGCACCAGGCTTTCAAATAGATGACTACCCACCCCCATTGCCGCCAAATAATGGCGCAGTGGCCACGGTTCGGAATGGCTCAAACATGAGCAGCAATCCCCCACTGGGAAAGGAAGTGCCCCCACCACTCCCACCCAAAATGTATACCAACAATTCTTTAGGAAGAGAGCTAAATATTAAGCCAATTCACAATATGCCCCCATCGCTTCCACCAGCCCCACAAATAATGTCGGCCAACAATGGAAGACCTGTCATGATGACGGGGTCTGGCTTTGTTTTGGGGAAGATGGGAAAGGTGACGGATAATTTGCCAGGAGTAGGAAATAATAGTCCAGGGGGAGGTGAGGACAGAAATTGTGTGAGTGGGACTTGGTCTGCAGGAGGATTGTCCCCACTGGACTTTAAAGCCTCTTCCCTCCTTGACAGTCATGATCGGTAAGGGAAGCATTAAGTCATTGTCTTAATTTTATTGCTCTTTAGTGAACCTCACTTCTGCTTCAATGCATAACTCGTTTGCTGCTCTTTTCATTGTTACTTAATAATAGTAAAACATGAACTCGTTTTCGTGGTGGTAGGCAAACATTTAAAGATTGGAATGGCCCATTCTTTTGTCTACCGTTTCGGTAATCTTGCAGGAGTTTTTTAAAAAGTAGTAAAACTTAAACAAAAATTATAAAGGTGGGCTGACTGAAGCAATAAAAGTTGCCAGATCCAATCTGCATTTATTACCTCACATTATATGCAAAAACAAATATGCAGAAAACAGTGGATTTAATCTATCTTGCTAAATGTGTAAATGTCGCAAATTTCCAATCATTTCATTTAATTATGTTATCGTATAAACTATAATCATTGTTTATTCTTCACTTAAGATCAGTCTGTCCACTAAAGATAAGGCAAAAAAAAGATGTTTGTTTATTGTACTTTTGCAAATCGTGATCTAATTAAGATGTAATTGGGGATATTATCAAACCTCTTCTTCCCTAATCCTAGAATAATGTCCAATTTTCTCATCAATGAAAATGAAATAATCTCTCCTCTCCCTTTATCTACACAATTCATTGTGTTTGCAAAAGCCCTTCACTGTAAAATAGTTTACTTTCCCCTCATTAATTCCCTCTTAAATTACAAAAGAATAGTTCACTCAGGTTAAAAGAAATTTACTGACCAAAATAAATGTCACAAAAATTTCTAAACATATAGAGAAAAAAATCTGCAGAAGAATACACAAATATAAGCAGTCTACTGTCTGTGTTTTTTTTCATATCAAACTGCAAAAGGCTAATGGCTCAATTAGCAAATTACAGTGGACATACTACAACTCCTTCTGCTCAAATAAATGATCATAATGATGAGAAGGCTAAAAACAAAATGATGAGTAAATTGAATAAAAATTCGGCATTTGATGGCTAAATTTAATCTTGCTGTCAGCAATGCACGCCCTCATTGTTACATTTTTTTATAAAAATAGAATAGAATAATGTTTTTCTCAAATTGGATCATTTTTTCTTACCTTCTCGCCACTTGTTTAGTTATTTTGTGACGTCTTAATTAGTGAAGGACACTCTCATACATTTTAAATTATATCCAATTAGTTATCAGTCTATACAATCTTTTCTAGAAACGAGGTAAAACGAAAAATAAAGTAAAAGTGAGCAAAAATTCCTCCACTTTTAATCACACATCACATCACATAAATCATTTTCTAGTTACCTCTCAAATGATTTACGAGGCCACAATTTGTGTATCTTCTTGGACAATGTCCTAGTATTTAAATAATTTATCTATTTCTAATTAACTGATGAAAGTGAGTGTTAAATATGTAAAGAGACAACTAATAAATAAATTTCCATTTTAATTATAAGAGTAGAACAACAACAGTTGACGGCAATAAATTTGTTTTACCAACCGCAGTCACATATTTTGACATTTATGCTAATATTCTGCCGACATGTAGAAAATAAGTTATTAAAATTTAAAGCTTAATCACTAAAGTGAATGAAATATGATGTGAAATGGACACACAGAAAAAAGAGGATGACATTCAGGGAAAGTTTGGCAAATTGATAATAGTTATAATGGCAACAGACAAGTGTGACATGTCCACTTGAGGGTGAAATATGGAACCATCGTCATCTCTTCTTTGTTTGTTATTGCTTACACTTTTTGTTTCATTGATGGCTTTTGAAATAAAGTATAATATAGACTAGGTTGTGGTCAGTATAAAAATTTAGGTCGGACGCACACACTCTTCTTCAGTTTCTTTCAATTTTGATTTCTTTACATGACACTTTTGCTCATGTGTAATTGTAATTTAATACCGGCTGACAACTATTAATTATTTATAATGTCAAAAATGGGCGGATAACATGTTTGATTTATCACACCTTACAATTAAATACATACATAAAATAAATACAAGTTTAGTTGATGGACAGTTTGGGAGTTTGTGAAGAACAGGGAAATAATTCTTTGTGACAAATATAATATATATGTTTGTGCATAGGTGTCAAACGACAATTAATCGGAAGTGACGCTCTCAAATTAATTTTAATTTTACGCATTTTTGTAGATAAAATGTAATTTTTATTTGCACACAAACAAAATGATTTTGTACCTTAGCACGCGTTTGTATATGTCGATGTACATATAGTTTAATTAGTTTTACGATAACTTGCGTGTGACTTTGCACCTTAAGGGCAGATTATAATTATTGCACTACTTAAATTTATGTGCATGTAATGTGCTGTATTCTGCGAGTGTCGAGTATTGAGTCAAAGTGTCGGCAGTTTACTTTTAAAAATCTGTGAGAAATGCCCTGAGCAAATTTGCAATTTAATTGTTGACGTGAATCTATTGTCTCTTTTAATTGTGGTCTACTGCAGTGTATTAGCCAATAAATGCACCATTTTATAGAATAAAATATAAAATGGCTTTGTATGCATTTATGTATATTTTGGAACAAATTGAAAAAAAATCATTGAATAAGCCAATTACACAATCTTTTATACTCAATCAATAATTTTTAAGTAACTATCTATATAAAAAAAAATACAAAGTAACTTTTCACAAGTATTGAAATTTTCATTGTTTGTAAATAAGTTTGGGCCATAGACTTTTTCAAAATTTAATTTATTCTTTAATGTTTGGATTCGTTACTTCTTTTTAAGCCTGGTAATTAGTTGCTTCCTATTTCTCATGCAGCCAGCTACTTATTAGTTTGTCTCATATCTTATAACTTTGGTATTAAAACATAAATATAGTATACGAATAATTAAATGGTAAACCAAATATCGAAAAGTAAGCAGCATATTCACATACGCATTTATTTACTCTTTTAATTATATGTGCAGAAAAAATTAAAATTAGCAAGAAACATCAGAAAGGGAGAGTTTTCTTTGTCATAATAATCATCATTAGCAAACACGTCCCTAAACTCATCAATTCTGTCTTTTCAGTGGACTTTAGACAAAATTACGAAATCATTTCCGATTTTATATCAACATCAATTATGTAGGAAGTAAACGACAAACGGTGACAAAGTTACTCAATTCTTAATATGTTTTATATTCTACTGAAAAGCTATTTAATCGATAATTAATTTATATTATTTACGGCTTAGACACAACAAGAATGAGAAAATGTTACATCTTCATATAAATATGTAATATGTATGCATACTATTTTATGGTCGATGCAAAAAGGCAAAAATTTTGCATGTGCTTGGTGCTAACGTGTTAAAAACTTGTTAGCAAGCAAGTGAAACTAATTTAGTCCGGAACTAAAATGGGAAAAATAAAAACAAAGCGTGAAATGAGAAATTAATTTTTACAGAGGTTGGAACTATAATGCACGAAAATATAAATGCATTTCACTATCTTGTCTTTATTTAAACACGTTAAATGTTTTTGGATGTGGTAAAGACTTACAATGGAAGGAAAATTAAATGTAACTCTTAAACTTGTAATTGTTGTAAAATTAGGGGAATAATAAGGTGTTGAAATGTCGAAAGTTTCTTTTCAAAGATAGACAGACATGATACAGAGAGAGCTGTAAATTTACGAGACAAATGGTTTGCGACCCCAGCAAATAAAATGTCATACATGGACTTTGAATTATTTGCTTGTAAAATGAAATGACTAAACGATGGCGAAATGTTCACACTCCTATTTTAGGGATTAATAGTACAAAATTATTATTATCAGGGAAAGTGTTAAATTATGGAATGAGCTTAATAATAACATATGTCGTTGATTTGCTTCTGGGCACGTTAAAATAAGCCACATGTAATATCAATAATTAATTGCTTGACACGTCTTCCCCTTGCATTATGTAAGCGATTTAAAAATTATTTGAACTTGAAAAAAATAATCTAAAGATTCATTTATATAGTTATGATTTAGAAAATGTATAGCATGAGAAAACTGAAATAATTTTAATGTCTTTGACTCTTTCTGTTTCTTCTCCCTTCTAGAGCATTATGTAAATGTTTACTGGAAGCGTTTAAAAGTGAACGTGAGAAAGCAAGAGCTAATAAACAACAGGGCTTATGGGTTCATTGTTTTTCCAGCATGTAACAAAACTTGATACTCAAACATTTAATACTCACGCACTTATGCACCATTGACCAGTCTCCTTCTCCTTTTCAAACATGACAGATCAACCTACAAATTAGTTAGTTTTATAGTAAATAAAACATGTTAAAGTCCGAAAGCTTGGCAAGCATCCGAAGTAATTTGTCTGTAATTGGTGACGGTTTGGCCATTTTAAAGCAACTTGTGGCAGAGTATTTACACTCATTTTTGATTGTTTTCTCAAAATAATTTTTGTCTGTTTACAGATTCAAACCCGAGCGAAGTCAACGACGTCTCGTACAGCGAATGAAGTGGAGTCAGTCTCGTTGGGGAAGGTCTCTTGCTGGAGATTTATTTTCCTACAGTATGGGTCCTTCCAGTATGGATGATTTTGACCCAGAAATAAGCCCCGGAGGTTTTTCTAACAATTCAAATACTAATTATGGAAACGGGAGATCAAATCAACTTTCCCATCAACCCGTATACTACGGACATGTCTCCTTGCCTCCACTTCCGGTGGAATCCGAATCTCGGGTCTCTTCAATGACAATTGCGGACGTGAGCCCGAGATTGGCTTTAAAAAAGGTAAAAAAATGTTTTGAAATATTGCTCTTATTTCCGGCACATTAAAAGGGCAGCAAGAAAGGCAGGTAATTTATTACTTGGCAGTAGAAGAATGCTACATTAGGCTGTATATAGTATGTGGGGTTAATCAACCAAGTTATGACTTTGGACATGCCAACTTTGAAACAGACTTTGCAAAATTCCATTTGCAGGAAATGAGAATTTTCTTTCATTATCCCTGGTCAATTACGATGCCCTGAAACAATTATTATTTTGCAAAGAACCTCAGAGTTTTTAATTTGTGGGAATATTTGCCTTCCTTTACTCAATTTGAGAGAATGACATAATCCAGACAGACATAAAGCAGTGCATAGGCCTTTGGCTAAAAGATGAGACATAATTTTATTAGGGTAATGACATGAACTTGCTTAAGATCAAAGTGACTTCATAATTTTATTATTATTATTACGTATGACGATGACTTTTACATAAAAAGTTCACGGTTCAGGAACTTGGGCACCACCAACCCAATCCAACTAACAACAAGCCACTTGTCTAAATTAAAGGAAGCCAGCCGAATAATATCCTCATGCCTTTAAAAACTTCGACGGAGGTGTTAATTTTATTGCTTTATAATTTGCCATTTTAATCGAATCTCAGAAGCATGAGAAATGGAAATGGAAATGCATTCTTGTGGTTCATTAGCCTGAAATAATTTACTTAATTAATTATATCCAGTGGTATTTGGATGGGAAATGCTTAAATTGAAATTTACTTAATTTCTCAGGTTCTTTTGCTGTACGAACATGCTCAGTATAAAGAGGCAGCCACATTTATCAATCGCGTCAGTATTGGAACCTTTAGAATATTTTTAAGGGAACTTCCAATTGACGTTTTTATTGAAGCAATGCCGCATTCTCTTCCTATTTTGGAAGCATTATATGCAAAGGTGAGCAAATTTTTATAAAAAAAAATATTCTTCTTAACCAAACGGTATTTTAAAAAATGAATTCTTTTCAGATTTATACAGCGGAAGGGCCTCGGGTGGACTTGCAATTGTTAAAACCAGAAGCAGTGGTTATGCACATGGTCAAATTCTTTTCTCGGGAAGACATCAACGCTGCCCAACCGGTTTGTACAAAATTTCTTTATTGTTTATTGTCTTTTAGGAACCCTATCATAGGAATATGTGATTTACAAAGTTATTTAATTAAAATGACTAAAATTAGTCCATTGTTAATGCACAGTTATAAATAATTGGCCATTTTTCTCACCTGATTAAATTGTGTGAATCTGAATCTTAAATTAATTGAACTTTCAATCTTGTCTCAAATTAACATTACTCAATTTATAAGGCAAGGCTACGCTAATTACAGTTTGGGATAATTAGCTGAAAATTAATTCATCATTGAAATGTGACGATTTTATTAGATTTTGTAATAAATTGGATCATTAATTGCATTTTGTGAATTATATTCTTTTGTATGATAATGAACTGAGATTTTTTATAATGAAAAAATACACAAAACAAATTGACCATTCATTCAATGAACTTATAGTATGTCATTAACAACTATTTTTTTGCAAAAAAATGCATTACTCTCAAGCGACCGGCCTTTCATTTTCATTTAGCAGCTTCTTCAATTAAATTAGAAGATTGCATAACATTATTTATTGACAGCTAAGCCAATGACTGATTTATATTTTGTAATAAAGAGACAATAGAATTTCATAAGTTGGCAAAATCTCATTAATTTTCAACGTAGTAATTATGAATTTTTAATTTGTTGCAGAATCGCATGCGAAATTCCAATAATATGGGCCCATTTACTCAAGGTTGTCGTAAGATTTTAGGAGTGATCATGGTCTCTGAACCAGCGTTATTGAAAAAGCTCAAAGATCGGGCAAAAACGTTGGACAAGGTCGTTGAAGGGATGGGGCAACATGGACTTGTGGGGACTATTGAAGAATCTCTGATGCCCCTTCACGATGCTCTAAAGTTGGAGTTCCAAAGGGTCGTGGAGACTTACAAGGGAGCACTGCAAAAACTAGAAGAATTATCTCTGAGCAATAAGAGCAATCCAAAGAATGTGTCAAAAGGACCGGCACCAATAAGTGCTTCTCATCAAAGACAGCTTTCACTCAGGTACGCAAATATTTATCAAGAATTTAATTAATTATCAGTTTCCCCTGAATCATGGCCACACTTCCTATTGATAATACCCTACTGTTATCTTTTTATTATTAAAACATGATTTCATCCTTTTCCTAATGTATGCTAATTCTCACATTATCTAATGCTTTGCTCCAATTTACACGGATTTATCTTAACAAATTTACTGTGTTTGTGTAAGTAGTCCTTTCATGTCAAAATGAGTCGACAAAAGCCCGTTACCAAATGTATTCATATTGCTCTTTCTGCCGACACTGACCATTTCCGCTCCTTTTCGACATTCCTATTATGTACATTCTTTTAGACGGACTGACGTGGTATTTGTAAGAGAATGCATTACAACTAAGGAATAAAATGCACGATATATAAAAGGAACTGTAGTGCAGCAATAATTCATCGTTTCCCTTGTTTGAAGATTTAGATGTAGATCGATACTAAATTGCTTTATCAAATTCATCTTTGTCAGTTTTGTCATGCATGGTTTTATTGGTGTTACATAGTTTACTCGGCTTTCTATAACATTTGACATTTTCTTCCCTCACATTCCATTCTCTTTTCGGTACGTAACAATTTGCATTGGGACACGAACTTTTTTTATGAGATGCATGCACCTTCAACAACTTTAAAGTTATGTCAACAAATGTAGACTATATTTAAAGATGCTTTGTTGTTATATTTTCACTTTCGCTTCAATTTGTACAATAACAGTACAATTGAAATGTTTTGTCCCCTTTCAGGCATTTGATGTGACTCTGATTAATTTGATTCGCTCTTTGTACAACGGAACTGTTGCTAAACATTTGAGTATCTTTGAAATAATCTATTTGAGCTTCTATTAACATTTCTCCAGGCTCTGTAATTAATCCAATTATGTAGGTCACTATTGAAGATCCTAATTTCTCCATCAGAGCTCCTCCCGTTATTTGTTTAATTCCCAGTTTTCCACATTTGTCTTGAGGGAGTCTGTCCCCTAATTGAGATAAAGACTTGACTCCTGCTTCAAGCAGAAGCGGGTCAGACAACTCCAATTTTGTAAGAGGGTTGCAAGCACAAAACACTTGAGGCACGCCAACATCAGAACACGAATTTGACTCTGG
Source organism: Proisotoma minuta (assembly GCA_034698145.1). NCBI lineage: Eukaryota > Metazoa > Arthropoda > Collembola > Entomobryomorpha > Isotomidae > Proisotoma > Proisotoma minuta. Next base: position 23,957 of record JAQIXN010000626.1, read on the forward strand.
CACTTTATGAAAGAAATTTTGAGACTTGTATTTTCTCGGAAATAATTCCCCAGTCTTGTGGTTCGTTGTCTCAAAGGGCTGAGCTGGTGGTTTTGACAGTTTTGCTGTGGTTTTGTCATTTTCAGTAAAGTACTCAAGTTGGTCCAAAATGTAATTCAGCGTCCAATAAAATGTATAGGGGGAAGTGAGACGTCTGCAAATTAAACAATTTAATTAGTTACTCTAATTTCTTTGGCAGTTTTAATTAACGTTGATGTAACCTGGAATTGACTTCTAGGGCTTCTTGCCACTCTGGTTTTGCTTCTTGTAACCATCTCGGGAGCAGTATCCAAAAATTGGGGAGTTTATCTTCATAAAATCCTATTAGTGTTTCCTATCAGTGATAAAATTTCCTATGTAGAAATCAATGCTAAAACATCTTAAAAATATCAACCCTCAATGGTCCGTATCTTTGCCCATGATCACTCAAAAAGATCAAAATTGTGTTCTCGAGCTGCCCTTTCTTCTCCATTCTTAAAATGAGATCAGTATAGTTTCTATCCAATAATTGCAGAATGTTGTGGTCCATTGAATGTGGATATGTGTCACTCCATAACAAAGCAAACAATGGAGCCTTATTCTCCTGAGCTAGGTCAAGCACAGAGTCGATATAATCAATCAGAACTTCATCATTTGTCTGATGACCAATGCACCATTGAGTTGATAGCTGGAAACGGAAGTTACAATTTCAGATCTTACACAGTTTGTGTCTATGCTTATTATATACCCTGACAAACTTGTTAACAGGAGAAGGTAATCCGTAGTCATGTGCGGCATTCATCAACGTCCTCAAATAGTAATCAACAGGCTGCTTGACAAATGCAGCCCTTTCGCTCATAAAGGCATATAAATCCGGCCAGTCCTAGGTTTTTTTTTTCATGATAAAATGAGAAAAAAATATTCAACTACCACTTTACCTCAGAGTGTGCTGTTAAGTAATTTGCTTCGCTGAATCTTTGCCAAATTAGAGGACATCGATCATAGCTTTCGCTGGAATTTGGGCGACATGTTAAATCCAGATCTTCGCTGTTGTAGCCAGTGAGCATTGTGCAAAATGCGGCTCTCGTGCTTTCTCCTGCTAATTCAGCCAACAATATGATTTTCTCCAAACCATTAATTAACTGCTTTGAAAAAATTACCTACATTTTGTATATCCGTTCATTGACACTGCTCCAAGTTTTTCCAAGACGTGTGCAGTTTGTACCATGTTTCGCATAAAATTCAAACGAGATGTTGTATCCGTTCCCAATATAATTATGTTGGGAGGAAGTCTGGATTTTGGATTTGATTTTAGATAATTTTTCCAAAATTGTATTTTTTTGGTAGTATTTTCTGAACGAAGTGGCTGGGCTATGGCATGAAATCCTCTGTAAACAACGGAAAAGGGCAAATATCTTTTTGAACATTCAACCATCAGAAATTCTTGAGATGGAATTGTAATTGGAGTTGAGATATTTGTCATTTCGTGGCATTCCGAATATCTGTATGGGAAAATATTTTCTTGTCATCTTGTTGGCTTTTTCATAAATAAAAATATGGAATTAACTCTATTTTGCGATCCGCTTCTGCATCATAGTTATCTAATGATTGTTCTATCCTTGTTATGACTTTATAACAACATGAAATTTTATCAAATGCAAATCCATCCTTTTCCATTTTTTGCGCATCAAAATCTATCCTCTAAATATTTATATTGTATTGTTGAAAAATTTTTACATGTAAATAATTTCTGGCAACTCACATTTCCATTTCGATAGCTCCACCCATAACTCAGTTTGGGACAATCTTCTATCCACTCGGCCTTATGCACAAAGGGAATTGCCATTTGATCGTGTGGGTCAAAGTTTGGGATTTTACAATTTGTCGTGTTAATAATGAGATCATTGTATATGGAACTGTCCACTGACAGGAAATCTGAATATGTACATGTTGTTGTTAGTAGTTAGTCCACTATATTTATGTTAAAAAATAAACTCACTATCTTTTCGGGTTTTTGGACCTTCATGCAAAAACTGGCCGATTTCTCTCTGAAAAAGTTTAACTTGTGGACTTTCTCTTAACCCCAAGTAGCCAATATAAGTGGAAAATGCACAAAAGACTACAACGTAAAATAATGCTGTTTGGAATGTTTTTCCCATTTCTTTTAAATATTTTCGCTGTCAGCTAATTTTAAGTAGTTACATAGACAGACTATAGTGTTATTAGTCATAATGCCATCATTCATGCCTGGATTTTATGATTGAGTATGACATTACGACATTGTAAGTGTACACAATACAGCAATAAAGTATGGAGCGTTATCTTATATAAACAAAAATTAGTCGAGTCATATCAATACTTCAGTTGGGATACACATACACATGATGTCTGCATTAGACAAAGATAAATTATGGGATTAAAGTTATAGTAAAGTGTAACTTTTTTGCATAATGCAATTTTTCTATGTTTTTGCAGAGCGGATGACATCCAAGAACGATTAATAAAGAATAAGAGCATTTTGAACGCTGTGGAGCCAACACTGGACAACAATTGTTTGGACGTCTTGCTAGGAATTCTCCAGCGTCGTGTTGAAGTTGACAAAGAAGCCCTCTTCCAATTCACCCAATTGAGAAAGGAAACAGGGGACGTTAATAATTCAGATGTTGCCGTCGTGGCCCCACTTCTTATGCGATATTCCAGAGGCTGCAAACAGGTAAGCCGTAAAACATCAATTTTAATAAATAAATTGGTCCCATTCCAAGAAAAAAGAAAATTAAATTCCACCTCCGACCATGTCTTTTTTATGTGACACTGACTGACTGACATTGCAAGATTGGTGAGTGCAAAAAATTTGAAACCGAAACCCCAATTCCTTAGATTAAATATTACGCATCTACCTTATAATTTTAATGTAGACCAACATTTGTATATAATATTCTTATTTCATATGTAGTACCATTTCATAAAGTATAAAGATTAGGTTTTAACGACATAAGGCAAAATCTGATTCTACACAACTGAAGGCTACGTTTCATGGGATAACGACAGATGCTTAGCTTAACCTAAACGTGGACTTTAAATCTTTTGTGTCCGTTATTACTTCATCAGAAATTAATATGGCTTATATTCTATGCATTATTTTACAATGTTCATTACTGATATAATATAGTAAGTAGGTGAGTAAAAAGAGTTTTAATAAGTTAGCATTTTTATTTTTGGCAGTGGACATGACCAACAGATGCAGAAACACATTAGCCCAAAAATATGTCTTGGGAAACAAAGGGGAAATTGAGATTTTGCTCTTGCCTTGTCAAAGAAAGCAATTTATTTTTACCATTAAAATTATTTACCATGTAAAACTTTGAGCAGTTGTGTATACAATTCAAAAGAATGTGTGTCGCTTATTTAAATCTAATTACAAATTGAATCAAGTATTGCATCAAGTTCTTTAACGAAATTCAGAAACTTTATGCAAAATGCAAATGCCACTGAATTAAATTTTCTGCTTGGCCTTACACTTTATCCACTACATACTTGCAAAGAATTAGGTTATCCACTCTTCTTAATTACTCATTCATGGGCACGATGATAATAACGTGTTACAGATATCTCAGTGAAAATTTCTCAGAATTACTTCCGCCCACATGTCGACGTCCCTATTCAATAATCAGTAGAACATAGTCGTAAGGATATTGTTAACTAGTCTCATCCATTGTCCCTTGTCTCTGATATAGTTTAGGGGATTAGATATTTAGAATGCCTGTGACATATTCTACGGGTATAATGACTTTAATCCCGTATCCTCTCGCATTAAATAAACAATCCAATCAACAATTAACTACAGTTACCCTTGTTCTTCTTTGGAGGTAAATAAAGTCGCTGCAATAAAATAGTGACAGATCGGCCAACAAAATTTAAGCATTCATTCAAAGATGGGAATGACTCAACAAACGTTTCGTTTTGTGACCAAGAAATATTCGACTTTGTTTTAATTGCAGTTGTGTCGTATCACGGGAGTGCATTCAAAACATAACAATTAAGCTAAATCACACACAAGACCTAGACAGATGCAGAGGGATGAATTTGAATTGAATCTCAGGTCGTTGTGTACTTACTCGACTACGAATGAGAATGATGATTAGAGATGTCTGTGTAATTAAAATAATTGCTGCTTCACATGAACATGCATATCATATATTAATGTGGGTCTTTTCTAAATTGTCACGTTTGCCCAAGAAAATACTAATTGGGCCGAGTGGAGATGAGTTAATGATGGTCAAATAAGTTTCATAGTTTATCATAAACTTTAGGATGGGAAAATGGCCAACAAATAGATACCGATGCAGTCAGTAGCATTTGCTAATAAATTTACTCCGCACGATCTCAAGTATTACTGCTGATGTACTTTGAGACGCAAACTGAATTTAAATAAGTCCCTGGCCATCCTTTACCTCTTTCCTTATTCCTTACACATTTCTGCAGTTATTTATTATTTATATGATTGAGCACAGCGATTGTTTAATGTAATAATTGACTGAGACTGATCAGTGAATTTATTACTGATTAAAGACTTTGAGAGAAAATAAAAGTAGTTGATGAAAGGATCAATAAAATAACGTGATGGCATCTCGAAAGTTTGATGAATAACATTTTTATCTCTGTCTACGTCTAAAATTAAAAGTGAATTTAATTTTTGACAAATATACTTATGTCTAATAACTAGACATTGCAGTACGGAAACAAAACCCATCTTTTGTTTGTGGTTTTGTTAAAAAATCAATTTTATTTTCTAAAATTTAGGTTTTCCTAATGGCTTTATATGCGTAAAACACAACAATAAAATACTACCTGCAATAAAACCACAATTTCAAAGTTTCGTCTTCAAAGTAATCAATCAGCGTGCATCTTCATTGTTTTTGTCAAAAATATGCTCAATTGTTTTCCTTTAATTTTGCATATTAAAAGATGCCGTGAGTAAAACCAAACGGCAATAAATTCATGGAAAACCACAAGACTAAGGAAATTAAACAATGAAAAAACTTGTCAATAAATAAATTTCAATGTCAGTGGTATAAAGATTTTATTTTTAGGCTACTGATTGACAATGAATGTGTAAAGATTTTTCATGTTTACTTGTCAAAATATAGGCAGTGGTGAAATTTGTTGTCAAAATGTTATCTTTGGATCGTGCTAATAATTCATCACACAAAAGTGAATAAGAGAAAATAATTATTGCGTGAAAGAATTCAGTAGGCGGAGGAGATGCCATTAAATAAATTCTCAATTACTAAACCACAAACACTACTGCGGATGATTAGCATTAGCATAAAGTGAATTTGCATTTCATTTCGTTTTCGGCAACAACTAATAAATCCATCTGCCTACAATGCACACCCTTTATAACCTTTCTTTCATTTATTGTTTGGAATGCAATTTTCAATCAGCTCAAAAATTTCATTTTCTATGAAAAAATTTAGGCAACTGTAATTGATTTATTGGGCTAGTCTGCAAATACCTGTAAGATCGATTTCATGCAAATAAGTATCAAGTACTAAATAGTAAACCAAACCATTGCAAACTTTCTTTTACTTCTTATTGACAAAAGAAATTGGGCAAGGTGTCAGTTTATATTTTATCATTCGTGGAATTTATTAATGACATGAAATTATGGTGTCATTTACTAAACAAATCCTTGTCCAATTCAATTTTTTATTGAAACATTGTGTCAATAAAAGGAAGGAGTCATTACACCAATTCATTGTACTGAAATTAAAGCTTGTTTTACAAATTTGAAGAGTCGTGGCCAAGTTGTATTTTTTTCTCTTTTCTTGCAGATTTTTGAACAAGTCATAAAATTAAGCTACCTACTTTCCACAATTAAATATTTAAGATTTGTTGTAAAACTGTTTAGTTTTGTCTTGAATAAATATTTTGTATTAGATTCACAACATTGGTGCAATCATGCAGATATTTCTCGGAATGCAGATACGACTGTAGCTTATAAAAAAGTCGTTAACAGCTTTGATTTTCTGATAATTGAAATTTGCAAAAACTCCGGTGGCCATTTAATTATCAGCTTCATTCTAAATAAATGCTAAACGTTAAACCACACGATTCACAACTCTCAATGACTTTTTCACCCAGTTTAAAACGTGATTAAATTGTGTTATAAAAAGAATTCTGTTGACAACTCATGTCAAATAGCCATTGTTAAAATTGAACGGAATTTCTTCCTGTTAAATGTCATACAAAACGAAATAATGATGTAAGAAGAAGAGTACAACTAAAACTTCCTTTCAATATTTAAATAGTTTCAGTTTTTCAATTCAAATTTTTCTATTTCCTTCTTTTACTTAATGCATAAAAATGATGAAGTAATTTCAATTTGATATTTCCTTTTGTAGTTTATTTTCACATTTTGCTATTTTCAATGTCACTCATTTCTGTGACATGGATAGTTGTATGTGTATGTGAACAATTACATAACTTTTTTGTACCCTTTTCCTCTTCCTCTCTTGTTTGATTCTGCTTCAATTACGCAACTATGATGAGGATGTGTAGCAGCTTCTTTCTTTTATATTGTTCACCAAACCATTGTTCCACCTGATTTTCTGAAAAATTGCTGCATTTTCATGAATTTTAATTTTAATCCCGGTTTACAGCCAGTTGACAATAATATATTCTTCATCATCTTGTGCAAAATTTTCCCACATTTTTATTCATTCCAAAATTATTACAGCAGACAATTTACAAATATAGTTTGTTCCGAATGAGAAAAGCATCCAAACCCAACATCTGCATCTTTTCTTGCCCAACAACAATGAACAGAATGAAAAAGGATGCAAACGCAAACTGCCTACGCCGAATGTGATGATGCAATTTAGTTTAATTTTGTGTTTGTGTTGAGTTGTACCGTTCTCCGGATGAATTGATGATAGATGCGCGTTACAGTGTAAAAGCTGTAAAATACTTTTTGAATTTACCGACTGACTGATTTCCGTTTTTATGAAATATAAAATTTTAATACCCAAAACGTTGTCTATATGTGTTTATAATAATAAGTATTCTCAATATCTTATGTCTCCGGAATTAAACAATTTTAGAAAATAATTTGACTTGCTGTTTTATTAGGCAAGATTTTCCTTATTTTTAACAGAAAAAAATGAAATTATGTAATAGTACTAATATAGCAAAGCAGCAGGAGAACAGGGAGTCTTAATTTAATCTAATTTAAGTTGTTAGTTATTAGCATGTAGACTATACAAATTGTGTAAATTATAATTGGACCCTTGCCGTCAGAAATGATTTGCTTATTGAGTCAGTTATTCCAACACCTTGAAGCTCAATTTGCTGAATTGTTTGAATTTAAATGTGTATAAATTAAAAGTTGCATAAGCATTCCTTTTCTAAACGTATTAAGCTCGACAGAATTGTTTAAATTCAAGTTGGATATAATGAGTCAGAGTAAATTGATTAAATTACAGTCGACAGAAATCCTTGCGGTTCTGTTCCATTGATTTGTAAATTCAGCAAATTTTCAAGTAAATCCACTTTTACGCTTGGCTGCTCTCTCTTTCTTGATTGTGAATCACAATAATTGCGAACTTGGAGTGGAATTTCATTTATTTTGACATTGACACCGAATGCAAGATTTATTATATTTCTCCACTTTCTTCTCAGGTTTTGGAGTTGATGAAAGAAGTTGGGAAAGAGTTGGGAACAGGGATGGAAGATGTGGACGAGGACTCATCCGATCTTTCTGGATATCATTCCGATAATTCCGATTCCATAATGACGATAATGACATCAGGCAACTCTCCGTTCACCACGCCCAGAGCTCGACACAACTTTTTAACTCGCTCAGGTAATTTGTTTTTTATTATCGTTATCCATGCACCGGAACGGAATTCCGGATGCTATTAATATGCAGCACAAATATTTAGCATCACATCATTTAACGACTTTGTCCTCTTTTAGAAAATAAAAATAGAGCACAATGCAAATCTATTTTTTTTTAAAAATGATCTCACTTTAAATTTTTCGTAATCCATCAACCATAAAAAACGATTGACGATGAGATAAATAAATATTATTTTTCTATTCATTAAATCAATGAGATTCCGCTATCTGCAACATAGCAAATAGTTTAAAGAACGGCAGACGCGTGTCTGTACTCCATCCTGGCCTCATATGTCGGATGACGAGGGAAAATAAATATGTACTTACAATGTCCAAAAATAGGCCTCTAGGCCTGTAGGAATATTTGATTTTGACCGTGATTGGCAAAATGTCCTAATTTCTAAAGGGTGTAGAAAAAGTTCCTGGTACACTCATTTTTCACACGCGCGGAGCCACAAAATTGCTTGTAACTCCT
>JAQIXN010000627.1:0-32289 GCA_034698145.1 Proisotoma minuta
TGGAGACTTGAACAGTGGCTGACGAATGCAGAGGGGAAGCTAAAAACTGACATGAAAAAGAGACCACCAAGCCAAATTGAAGCATTGCAGGACGCGATTCTGAGACATCGAGCCCTTGTATTGGATTTAGATAGCCATCGCTCCCTTGTTCACTCCCTGTCTGACGTATTGGCTCATCTTAACCAACACCATGAACAAAAACAATCCTCAACTTCAATTGAAGAGGGGAAGCTAAAAGATAGACTAATCAAAGCTCTAGAACTTTGGAAAAAGGTTTGTCACAATACAGCAATTTGGCAGGCGCGGTTACAAATCGCTCTAATTGAAAATTCCGGCTTCCACGAAAATATTACCCATTACGAGCACTTTATTGCTGGGATCCAAGAGTCAATATTGCAGCTAGAACCCGTAGATCTCTCCCAGTCAAGATCTGCAATAATTGCCAAATGGAAGAAATTTGAGAAGATGCGAGATAAGTTGAGTCGAATGGAACCGGAAATTGCGACACTGCATGCAACCGCACAACAACTGTTTGTCAACCCCACAGCAATTGAAAAGGAAGGTGCCCTAGCTGAAGGATCAAAAAGAGATGTTTTTACCAGTTCAACAGAAACTTCACTCGCCCTAGAACGAATTTCTACAATTAATCTACAAATGAAAGCCTTACAAAAAGTTTGTGATGCCTACGTTCGCCATTTGAGTGCCTTTATTCAGGGTCAGTCGGCGTCCAATGAAGATCTACTCAATTTTTCAGAAGAGGTGAGATTTTGAGTTCATATACATAATAAAATGCTTTTTAACATGCACAACAATTTTTTGTTTGCTTATTAACTAACATTTTATTTTATTTCATGGCGTACATGTAGATATTGGACCGATCCTCTAGTCCTGCACCAACCCACTCAAATCCCAGCACAGACAAGTAATTTTCGCAAAATTAATCCAAAAAGAAAAAATAAACACGTTTTTAATCATTTGTTTTCAAAATATAGCGATGAAGAGAGAAGAGACTCCTTGTTACTTCGAGGGACGCGTTACGTTAGCAGAGTTGTCCGATGCTCTCTGCCTATTCAAGCCCTTATTTTACTCCTTTTAGGAGCAGCAACGCTGATACCATTTTCTGAAGAAGATTATCTTTGTACCCTTCGAAATAACTTTCAAAGGTCCTTGGAACCGATGTTAACCTATCCAAATGGTCCTCCGCCAATTTAAACGAAATTATGGTGCTACTAGCATATATAACTAAATATATATATTTTATTCCTTTAGTATTTCAATGAGATTGTGATGCAATTTTTTAGTTCTGTGATGTTTTAGCCTGGTGCCTTTGACATTTGTATGAATAGTGATAATATTATATGTAGGTAGCTATTTAGGTATTAGTTTTCAGTAATATTTCAAATATTTGTATCCCTTCAGATTGTATCTTTGAGAGCATGGGAATAAAGTGAATGAAGAAGTTGTAGCTTGTGGGAATTTATTTATTTGGAGGGTGGCCAAAGATCGGGGTGAGTTTCGGTTCCGAATTCACTCCCTCCCCTAGCTTTCTAATACTTGCTTACTACTGGGATTTTATTCGTCTTTTCAAAGCGTCTTTCGAGTTTTGTGGCTGGTGGAGCTGCCTCAGGGAATGAGTCACCCTCTCAACAATAAAGCCAACTCTTGTTCACAGTTCTCCCATTGTTGCATGTTTATTGTACTACGTTCATTACTCTCTGCTTGCTCAGACTTCGCCGCACTTGTCCCTTCCTTCCGGTGAAAACTTCCGGTGACAATAAATGGACAACGACTCCCTCAAAAGTGGCTTCTCGGAGGGAAGATCCAGAAGACATCATCACCCCAATGGAAGTGTCCTCTCTCTACCCACACACAACAGGCACAATAGAAGCAATAATCACACAAGGTATATATATATATGTATATATACAATAATATACACCTGTCAAATTCCTTTCCCACTGACATTGCTTGTATGGAAATTGCAGATCGGGACGAAGTTCACGAAGAGAAGAGCCTTTATTAGAGACGCCAGAGAGTGGAGGCGAAGGAGAGGGGGGAATTTCGAGACCCCCACATGAAATAATCCAAGTACAAATGCTCCCAGAAGAAGAATGGAGAGACACTGCCACAGCCATCACTTCAGATCGCTCAAATAGCCCTGATCGAAGTGTCAAATGGACCACAATAGCCCCAGAGCCCCCTCCGCCCTCAGACCTGGGTTGGTGTCAGCGTTACGTGGGAACAGTACTGGGGGCTGTCGTGGTGGTCGTCGCAATAGCAAGTCCGATATTAATGGTTGTGGGGCAGAGAGTGGCTTGGCCGCCTGCTCGTGGTGTGACCAGAGAGTGCGGCCCGGAGTGCCATGCCCTCTTGATAAGTCTCGTAGTCAAACTTGTGGCGCTGTTTGGCGCAGTTTGGGCGATATATTGGAAGGGTTCTCCTGCTACAATGCCAAGGATATTTTTCTACCGGTCTATTGCCCTGTTGTTGGCATTTCTTGCAGCGTTTTCCTTTTGGTTATTTTACTGGGTGAGGGCGGAACAAGAAGGGGAGCTAAGCATTGTTGCTGCTTCCGCATTTGCAGGCGGATTGGCCGACTCTCTACTTGTTCTCCATTATTTGAGCGTCCTGCTCACGGAACTACGACATTTATCTCCACAATTTCAGGTTGGTCGGAAGATGTAGAGAAACTCTATTACTTATTAGAGAAACACTATTACTTATTTCATTTGATTGTAATATAACTTATTGACTTACAATTTTTTTTATATATATTATATAAATAGATAACTGTTCTCCGATCGCCAGACGGGGTGAGCAAATCATGGGTAATTGGAAGTTTAAGCATCCAAAGAGCTGCTGTATGGGTGCTCCAAAATTACTACGCAGAGTTAGTATTTATATTAATTTTATTATTATAATTAGTATAATTAACTTTTTATATTAGGTTCCCAGCATTTAATCCCCATTTGGAACGACTGCCAATGTTGAGGAAACGTCATGCCTCCCTTTCTTCAGCCCCCTCCTTCAAATTCTACGATTTTGATTCGTTTACAGCATCAGGGCGAATGTCCAGCCGAAGGTCAGCTCCAAGCCATAATGAACGCTTTTACGAGGAACATGAATACGAGCGTCGGGTGAGGAAACGAAGGGCGCGACTGATGGCGGCCACAGAAGACGCCTTCACTCATGTCAAAAGACTTCAGGATGAACAAGGTGAGACAATAAAATTATTGGACCTATGCAAAAAAAAATTTAATGTCAACCAAAAAATTAAAATTGCAGGGCCAGCAGTTCCACTAGACTCTGGAGAAGCCGCAGCAGCTGTATTTCCTCAATTGGCACGCCCCCTTCAAAAATATCTCCGGATAACTCGTCAGCAGCCCTGGCACACGGCGGAAAGCGTCTTGGGACACCTGTCGACATGTCTTCGTCTCGGCCTCTCTCCTCGCGCCTTCTTGGACAAATATCTTTCATATCAGCCCGTCCTTTGTGGCGGAGGAGGAGACAACGTGGCGAGTTGGGCGTTGGTAAGCGATCTCTCCGTCTCCCGTTCCCTGACGGGGGACACCCAATTTCTGCTCAAGAGTGGAGAAGTCAGTCTGCTTGTGACCGTGGCTTCGTTGCCACATTTAAATGTCACTGAACAAGTCGTGGACCCTAAAAGCTCCAAATTTACGCTCCGACTTTCTTCGGAAACTTCGGTATAATCATATATCCTATATCATATCATCAATTATAATTATTTATATATATATACCAAATGTGAGTCATTAGCCGATAAGACAATAAACAACAATAATAATTTAAACAAAAAGTTTTTTAATGACGCTTTTGATTTTCATGAAACGCTTTGTCAAAAGGAGTGTGGGAAAAAGCAAATGGCACAAAACGAATCTGCAGCTCAAAGTAAAGTACTCACAATGCAATGCTTTATACGCTAATTGTTTCCCCTAAAGGCTAAGGTTGGTTGACAATGTCCCAACGGGGTGGGCGGGGCAGAGGACCAGCAGCCAGTTTCATCCAAAACGTAAGATTTTCGAGCATATTTTATTTTATTAATTAGTAAATAGTCAATAGTAAAATATGTTTTAAAAAGAAACCGGTTCGTGGACGTGGGAGAGGTGTCTTATTTTCTTCTGATTATTTCGAAACCGAGTCCCATAACGCTGCCGTTGGTCCACTTAGGGAACTTGAGACCCCAGCGTCCGAAGAATCGGATGACGATGATGATTTTATAGCTAATTTTCGACGACTTCATCCAGACCACGGATCCAAGACATCTTTTCGAGGTTCTGTAACAAGCAAAGATATTTTGACAAAGTATCCCGTCGAATCCGGGATTAGTTCAGGAGGAAAAACAAGTGGAAGCTCTTCTCCTTTGACTTTATCTCCAATCCTTTCTTCAAAGTATTAACAAAGTAGTTATGTTATACCCTGTCCTATAAACATGTTTTTTAAAAATATATTATATTTTTAAATAGACAAACTTCAAGCAGCTCGTCTTCAACTCAATCGTTATCATCCGAAAGTGAAAAGAGGATCGTTGTTGCTCGTGGGGAACGAGGAGAAAAGTTTGTCGTATCACTCATTCACTCATATAACTATAATAGTCTGACTAATTTCAATTAAATTTGTTAGGACGAACATTGTAGCCAATTACATTCGTCTCAATATTTTGGGGGACACTGGACTATTTGAGTATCATGTGGATTTTCAGCCCCTGGTTGAATCCAAGAGATTGCGGGGGCAATTAATTAGTCGATCAGAAGCCCAAATTGGTAGAGTTTTTAGTTTTGATGGAGTAAAACTTTATCTTCCTTTTAGACTATCGGAATCGGTATTTAAACAATATCTTTATTTTGAAAAGATTTGTATTGTTATTTCATTTCATTGGCATTTTAGAATACAGTGTTCATACTCCCACACCCTGTGGCCTTAGGTGAAGATGTACAACTGAGCGTCAGATTTGTGAAGCAAAATCAGTTGGAAGAGTGCACGCACTTTTACAACATTTTACTCCGACGTGTCATGCAAAAACTGGGATTGATTGAGATGCAGAGAAATTTTTATGATTACAAAAACGTGTTCCAAGTTCCTGAGCATCGACTTGAAATTTGGCCAGGACATGTGACTGCTGTTAATTTATATGAAGGTGGACTCATGCTTTGTTGCGACTCTTCTTTCCGAGTTCTGAGGACGGACACCATGTTATTTGCACTGTAGGTTATTTCAAGTTCGAGTCTACTTTAAAATATACGCAAAAGCTTTTAAAAAATCGTCTTTTAGGAAGCAAATGATGTACATTGAAGAACAAGAGGGGAAAACTCGGTATGACTACAGAATGAAATTTAAGGAATATGCCCTTGGAAAAATTGTTCTGACAAAATATAATAACAAACATTATCGCATTGACGATGTAGCTTGGGATGAAACTCCTCGATCTACCTTTCCTCAAAACAAAGGAAATAAATTAGTCCAGGTTTTTTTTTTAAAAAAAAACATCTCTTTGATTGGTATATTTTAATATTTTATTTTTCCAGACATCATTTGTCGACTATTATCGATCTAGTTACAATCAGCACATTAGTGATCTCGAGCAACCACTTCTAGTCACTCGTGGGAAGCCCAAGCGTCAGTTGCATACAAATGATTTTGTAAGTGTGGCTTTAAATTTGCAAAGAATATTTTAAAATTTCAACATATCCGTGTCAACTTTAAGAGTCTGCCAAGAAATATAATGCTAGTTCCTGAGCTATGCTTTGTCACCGGATTGAGCGAAGAACTGACGTCAGACTATCGAACGATGAAAGTGATTGCAGAAAAGACACGACTGTCACCAATTGCAAGATATCACGCCCTAGAAGCTTTCATCGCGGCAGTAAATGGAGAGGAAGAAGTCTGTCGTATTTTCTCCGATTGGGGCCTTCAACTAGCAGATGGTGTCGTTCAACTCAATGGTCGAGTGATTGGTCCTCCAAAAATAATTGTAGGTAGAGAAAAGTATTTCCAGCCTCAAAACGGAGAATTTAACAAGAAGCTGATGAAGAATGAGATTCTTGATCCAATTCCTATTTCCGAGTGGCTTGTCGTCTGTTCCATGTCAGATGACAGTAGGGCAATGAGAGCGATTCGAAGTTATGCAGCTGTGGCCCCTGGGCTTGGAATTCAGTACAGGGGCGAGCCAACAATTATAAGGGTACAACGACCTTCTCCTGCCGAATTCAGAGCTGCACTCGTCAACAACATCCGCCCAGGTGTGACACAGCTAGCAATGGCAATTATCCCTTCCAATCGGGATGAACTGTACAATGTAGTCAAACTGGTTTGTACAAGGGAAGTTCCAGTGCCCTCTCAAGTAATTCGAGCGATAACTCTCACAGATGAAAAGAAAATTAGATCAGTAATGCAAAAAGTAGCGCTGCAAATTAACTGTAAACTTGGTGGTGCTTTGTGGACTATTAAAATTCCTTTGGTAAATGCAATAATTTATTATGTTTTTTTCTTTATTCTTTCAATACTGAATTATTTTTGTAGCCTGAGCGAATAATGTTCCTTGGAATGGACGTTTACCACGATCCCAGGCGACGGAACCCTTCAGTAACTGCGGTGGTGGCCTCCATCAATCCCTCCTACACAAAGTATTACACGCGTGTCATTTTCCAAACGGCTCAACAGGAAAATATCAGCAGCCTTCGTCCATTGCTCATTGAAGCCTTGACGTCCTTTTGTGAAGAGTGTGGAGCGTTTCCCGATCGAGTGATAATGTTCCGTGATGGAATAGGAGATGGTCAACTTCAACTGACAAAAGAGCACGAAGTCTCTCAAATGCAGTCTGCTTTCCAATTTCTAGGAATTAATCCTCTCTTCACGTTTTGTGTCGTGCAAAAACGAATTAATACTCGATTGTTTCTCAAGGTTTGCTTGTGAATTAAAGTTTATTAAAGTAGATTTTTAATCATGTTTTAATAATAATTATTGTTGTAAAAATGTAGCAAGGAAGCTACGTAGAAAATCCAGAACCGGGGACTGTAATGGACCATACAATCACAAGACGCTCCTACTTTGACTTTTTCTTAATTTCTCAACATGTTCGAGAGGTATTAACTCCATCAAATGATTTATTTTGCAACAAGTTTTGTAAATAATATTTTTTTTTGTAATTTTAGGGAACGGTAAATCCCACTCACTACATTGTTCTCCATGATAATTCAAACATGAAGCCGGATGTTATGCAAAAATTTGCCTATGCAACGTCTTTCATGTATTTTAATTGGCCAGGATCCATCCGCGTCCCTGCAATGTGCCAGGTATTTTTAGAATATTATTATTAAATGCAATCCAATATCCAATACATTTTGCAATTGTTTCAGTATGCTCATAAAGCTGCAGGACTTGTGGGACAACATTTGCGCTCAGAGCCCTCAAAAGAGCTTCAAGACAAATTATATTATCTGTGATCTTTGTAATTTTACATAATTGACCATTTTAATTGAATAAAAGTAATGAGGCAAAATGAGACACTTTAATTTTTTGAGACGAATACGTGGAGAACTGAGTCAGTTTCACTTTCACTCCAGATTTTTAAGTAATTTAAATTTTGAATTAGAATTAGTTTTATATGATCTACAATGAGCGTTAACGCTGGTCAATACGGATAATGGGCTAGGACGCTTTAACTGCAATTTAGAGTGATTTATTTATTTATATATTGACGCCCCAATAGTTTTTGTTAATTAAATTTGGAGGATACAAGATGGATCAGGGGGTGGGGCTGATATTTTTATCGGGGGTGATGCTTGTGGGCTCGTTCCTTGCAGGCTCCATTCCCATCATGATGCATTTATCAGAGGCAAGTTACCAATAATTATTAAAATTCCATGTTTTTTTTTTAAATATTTTTTTTTTGCAGGAGAAGGTGCATTTTGTGTCTGTTGTGGGGGCAGGACTGTTGGTCGGAACTGCTCTGGCCGTCATCATCCCTGAAGGGATACATACTCTTGTTCTCGCACAAGCACAAATAAGTGAGAAGATTTGGCAATACTTATTATGGTTATTATTATTTACATACATAATTGATTAATTATTGTTTCAATTAGAAATTCCATCGTTAGTGGAAGCCGCAGAAGCCTCCAAAGGGTCTCCAATCTCCCACGTCCTTGTTTCACCTTCCGCATCCCATATTTCAGGTGCTGGTTATATCCCGTCCCCTTCATCCCCACATCAAGAACAAGCTCATGGCCATGAACATGGTTCGATGAGTGACACGGATGCTTTTTCCTCTATAGGACTAGCCCTTGTCCTCGGTTTCATTTTCATGCTCCTAGTTGACCAATGCAGTCGATCAGGACCTTCAAGAGATATGGAGAGTGCATCTGTGCCTCGTCCGGTAGCAAAACGAAGTTTTACAGCAACACTTGGTCTTGTTGTTCATGCAGCAGGTTAAATTATTTGAAATAACAAATATTATTTGCTAATTTTTTTTTTAATTTGTAGCCGACGGAATCGCACTGGGGGCTGCTGCAACTACTTCTCGTTCAGATGTAGAAATGATTGTATTTTTAGCAATTATGCTTCACAAGGTAAGTGTTTAAATTTCTATATGAATGGCTTTGATAAATTTGAAAATAATGTTTGCCTTTGAATTTTTAGGCCCCTGCTGCATTTGGTCTTGTGACATTCCTACTACATGAAGGCCTAGAAAGAAAACGTGTTCGAAAGCATTTAGCAATATTTTCATTTGCTGCCCCTTTAATGGCAATCGTAACTTATTTTGGAATTAGTCCTGTATGTTATTTTTTAAATACTTAAATTTTGCATTTTAAAAAAAATGCAATTATTGACATTCTTTTAATTGTGTTGGCAGGAAGGAAAAGAAAATTCTACGACAATGCATGCGACAGCAATGGCCATGTTGTTCTCTGCTGGTACATTTTTATACGTGGCCACGGTACACGTTCTTCCTGAAGTAACCAAAGACTCACAAAACGGGTACAGTCGCAAAGAACTATTCGCACTAGTCCTAGGTGCTATTCTTCCTCTTCTACTGACTGCAGGACATCATCATTGATCAATTTTTTTTACGTACAATCAAATTGTTATCTATTGTGAAACCAAAAACCGATGAATACATTTATTTTTTCAAGAAATAATTTGGTGCACTTTTTCTAATTTCGTTTCAAAAATTTCGCATTTATTTTTTGAGATAAAAGAGCCAATTAACTGACTATAATTGACAATTAAGTATATTTTGCTAAAGGCACTCTGTAATTTTCTCGTTACAAACTCTAAAGTAAAAGGCTCATTTTTTGCAGCAAAAATTTAATAATAAGCAGTCAAAAGTTTAGTTTATGCAGTTGGTAGCCAAAAGGTACATAATAATCAGTAGAAAATTGTAAAATTTCTGTTAGTAAACTCAAAAACAGAAAAGATTTGGTGTGACTCGGGACACTTTTATAAAGTTTGTTTTAAACGTACATATTTCTCCTCCAAGACAAAACAAAAAGATTATTGCACACTTGTCACTAACCTCAAAAAACTAATTTCTAATGAAAAGTTGATTGTTGGGAAATTTTATTGTCGTGGAATGGAGTTCCAGTTCCAAGAAGCTGCTGTCTTTGTTGTGGCTAACTGACTAGTATAAAATTAAAGAGAACCACAATTTTTAATTGTTGTTAAAATGACGCCTCATGTCCCGCTAGAGTGTAGAGATTTACTCCGTCATCTGTGGGGGGTGTAGGGGCTGCAGGATTCGGCCGACTTTCAACCGGTATCACTTTGTCATCCCTACAACAAATAAAATTATTAATAACATTTTTCATTAAAATTATTAAATGCAAACCAAATTAAACACTTTTTTAAAAAAAAAGCAAAGAGAACGATAGAGAAAGAAGGCAGACGTACGGCAGATAAAAAGTTGTCCAAAGAGAAGAAATTGAGCAAATGTATTTTTTATGTTATTGTTGTAAAGATATGGAAATTTAAGGTAATTATTATTAGAATACGGAATTTTCATGTCCAGCAAGAACGTAGAGATTGAAGCCAGCTTCACCAGAAGAAATTGGGTCCGATGGCCTGCTCGACAGGCTCACCACCCTTTTGAATAGACCCAAACCCAAAGCAGTTACAAACAACGATTATATATAGATAGATAGAGACAGAAATGCAAAAAAAATGCAGAAAAAATTACCTGTCAGAACCAAGGAGTCGGAAAATTCGACTCTGATCAGTTATTTCTTGTGTAATTTCTCCGTTACGGAAACTTCTACCTTGCATTCCGTGCTTATGAAATGCTAGCACACTATCTGTCAGGCACACTGTGGGGATAATTTTTAAATATTTAATTAATTAAAAGATGTAAAAAAATCCAACTTACTATTAAAGTCAAATTAACTTACCAACGGAATCAATTTGGAAATCAAATTTTATTTCGGCAGCAAACTTTTTGCTCGACTTGACCTTCCCTTGAAGATTTACAAATTTTGCAACATCTGAAAATTAAGAAAAAAATAAGCAAACTTCATTATAGTTTATGTACTTGGAATCTTAATAATTAATTAAATATAATTCTTACCCCCATAACAAATCATGAGCGTGTCCTTCTCTAATTGAGTGACACTGGCGACATTTAAATATCCTTTTCGATGTATCACAGTTGCGGATTTGTCTACTGACTCGTCCAACTCATCAGAATGAAACCAATTTTTGGAAGAGTTGAGATTAAGTAGGTCCAGTTTTAAACTACCATTGCTGCCCGAGTCACCGTCTTGTCTTACGTCCACACAAACCATGGGGTACTCAGCGTCAGGAGTGATGATCATCTCAAATGTCTTTAGTGGCAGCTTCATCGGGTACTCAAAATGCTAAATTAAAAAAAAACTATTTGTTAACAAATTTTCCTTAGTGGCTCAGTGGTAAAATAAAACACTTGTACCTTTAAAAGCATAAATTTGTTGAGGGGATCATACCACTGCATTAAGAACACGCCGTTAGGCAACGCTCCACACAAATAGCGATAGCCATTGTAAGGATTTCTCCTCACACAGCATTTCCAACAACCTTTTGTCTCGCCTACTTTTGTGGTGAGGGCAAATTTCCTGGGGACTAGTTTTTCCGGAATTTTGTTGCTCATTCTCAAGGAAAATCTTAACGAATGCTTGTTATTGATACTTCCATGCAACCCCACGAGATCGTGTCTGTAGAGGTGGACCGTTTTTCCAGACAACGACATCAACACGTCTTTTACCACAAACATCCAAGTCGTTCTTCTCGGATAAAGCTGGTCCATTGCGGTTTCATGAAGCTCGTTGAGATTAAGGGTGTAAATCCCTTCCTCTGCGCCCAGCAAAATATGCTGATCTCGAGTCTCAGGATTAACCCAACTGACTATGCAGTGAATTCGAAGAGGACAACCATTAAAGACTTTCATAAAACAGGCGCCCATATGAACTTTTGGAGTTGGTGGAAGTCCATTGGATGTTAGTCTTGTACTTTCTTCCTTTTTCTTTTCCACTTTTAATCGTGGAGGTGGAATTGGAGGCAGGCCTGCGGTTAGATCTGGCCGTCCTACTCCATTTCGTTCCTCTGTCAGTAAGGCAGCAGAGTCACTAAGCGTTCGGTTTGTCTGTAGACGGCGAGGAGAGGCGTGGGAGCTGGGTCGCAGTTCGACGCTTTCTGCGGCTGATGCTCTCGTTAGTGTCGCATCCAATCGAGCAGTTAACTCTTCCGTCTCACCCGAAAAAGAGTTGTGTCGTCGTTTGTCTAAAACTGGGGGAAAAAAGTAAAACATGTTAATATATGTCATTTTTCATTCCTCTGGGTATATTTTACCTGATTTTCTCATTCCATTATGATTTCGACTTTCTACAAGTTCGTGACTAGATTTAGACATTGGCTCTCCTATTGGAAGTGTGGCTCTGTAAATTGTTTAAAATAAAGATTTATTTTTTAAAAAAATGATAAAATCAACAAGATAAATATTATTAATGTAATTTGTAGTATGAATTAATTTGTGTGGTGTGAGGAAGCGAAGCAGTGACTGTTTAACACGTACTGTTGTGAGTAGCCTTCACCCAAAAGAAGACGCTCCCCATGTCCCCTAAAGTTAAAAAAGTTACACAATTTTACATAAAGTCCCACTCTCAATCACAAACACACACAACACACACGATCCAACAAATAACAGTGAAAGTTTACATTTTAGTGCAAAAACATGGACAAGTAGAAAGGCCAAGCACTAACAGAGTTAGTTTTTACCTGTTTTTCAACTCCTCGTCAATATATTGAAGCAGTGTCCTAAACCATAAATGGATTAGTTTGTTAAACTCAAATCTAAACTAAAGTTATTATGCAAAAAAAGCAAGAAATACAAAAAAATGCAAAAATTTACATTTTCGCCTCACCCACACTTGAAAAAAGAAAATAAAAAGAAAGGTGTGTGTACTTTTGAACTGAATCTCTGGGAACTCCTTCTTCCCAATCGAAAGGGGATGAACGACGCTCATTTTGATACTCTTCAGCAGATTGACTAAGACGTCTTCGTTGACCAAGATCAGGAGTCACATCTATGAATTTTTTTTTAAAATCATCATTTTAAAAAAATAAATAAAGTAGTTAAGTAGTTTATTTACTGTTGCGAATTTCTGCAACTCCTCGCGTTTCAGGACGAACACTTATTCTAGATGTGATTCTATGAGGAACATTTTGCACCGTCTGCAAAGCAAAGAAAAATTAAAATTGTAAATCAAGTACTTTTAAAATTAATGCATCCAAATATATATATATATATCTTACGCCATCCTCGTCAGGCTCTGTTTCGTAAAAAGAGTGATTAGGATTAGTCACTTTGTGAAGTAGTTCCAAAGCTTGTCTTTTTGTCAAATCTGTAGTGATTAGAAAGGGATGCATGAGAAGCCGCTCGGCAGTTGGTCTCTTTTTCGGATTTTTAGTGAGTGCGACTTTAATAAAACTATGAAAATTTCCACTCCACTTGTCCTTATCCTTAAGGGATGGTGGCTTAAAGCTTGTTTTTGCCATCAATATTAGCGCACGCATAGGATGAAGGTCAAACATTGGGGGCTGGAGTTCAGCCAGCTCAATTGCTGTGATTCCAAGGGCCCACACATCACAGAGCTCGTTGTAACCTCCTTTTCTCTCAACAGCCGCAACCTCCTGTTTTTTTTAAATAGCATGTTTTAGATTTAATTTCATTCTAAAGGAATACTATTATTTAAAGACGTACTGGAGCCATCCAATATGGTGTTCCAATAAAAGATCTTCGTTTCCCTAAAGTGGCAGTGAGCTGAGCTGACACCCCGAAATCCGCTAATTTTACCTCACCCCCATCCGTCAACAGGATATTGGCTCCCTGTAAAAAAAAATACGTTTTGCCATTTAAAACTCAATTGTATATAAAAGAGAAGATAGAATCCAATTCCAGAGAAAGTTTCCCATGAGGTTACAAACATGATTGAAAACTTTGCTTCACTTTCTCCTCGGAATTGAATTGTGAGTTTGCTTCTTATCTGAGAGCATTAAATTAAAAATGAGTCAAGTTGTATACCTTGACATCACGATGCATTTTCCCCATATTATGAAGGTACGCCAATCCTCTCAACGTTTCTTTGCAAACATAGGCGATTTGGGACTCCAACAACGAACCAGTCACTGCCAGAAAAATAAAACATCAAAACAGAAATCATCATCATCTACTAGTAAGTTCGTGTCCACTTTCTCAACTTTGTAATTTAAGTGCAAAGTACAAAGCACTTGAACGAAAGAGAGAAAGCAAAGGATCAATAATAACAAAATTAACATCCATCAGCTTGACAAACGCCCCGACGTCATGCAATGCAATGTAATCTCCCAGCAAACTATTTTAGTAAACGGATGTAATAATGTAACGTGGAGATTTTGACCTACTATCGACTTCACTTTTAATAGATAGACGGACAAATTGAATGTTCACATAATATATACTACAGCTTAGCCAGCAAATAAAAAACTCACTTTGAACTTTGAATCTAACACAAAGCAAGCTGTCTGCTTTCTCCAAGCTTTTAATTAAATGTTTAATACCTTGATAAATGTCCTGAAGGGAGCCACCTCCGCAGTACTCCATGCAAATCCACAGTCGATCTCTCCGGAGGTAGGATCCGTAATAGGCCACGATATTTTGGTGTCGACAATCTTTCATCATCAATATTTCCTGTTGGATTACGGAAAAGTCATCTCCTTGCTCCAGTTTAATGACCTTAATGGCTGCAAACTCTCCATTTGATAGTCGTGTGGCCTGTATCAAAAAATAAATCAGATGTGGTGTAGAAAAACTCATTTCCAGTGATTGGCATCTTTTTGGTTCATTGAATCATGTAAAAATGAAGATGAAAAAATCCTGCACAAGTCCAAATTTGGGGTGATCAAATTGCAGCCAAACAAACCAAATTCGGTTCTAACAACAAATCAAATAAATCTTCCTACACAATTACAATTGCTCAAGGCGAGCAAGGGGAGAAATTTTACAAAAACAATTAGCTTTAGGTTTTGGGCAAGCAAAGTAATGAACCACAAAAACAAGTAAAGTTTTTTCCGGCTCAGTTTCCTCATAAATATGCAAATTCTTCTCTCGATATAAAGTTTAAGTGGAGAAAGATGAGCTTTGCTTTGCTTTCTCCAGAAACATCACCCAAGGGAATTAATTATGGAAACTTTCTCCATCATCATCATCATCCTGCTTCGTGATGTTTCATTCATTTCTAAGCACTTTTTGACAGCTTTGTTTGTGAATATTGAATGAGAGCTAGTTATTTATGACATGATTTGCAATTTTCAAAAAAAACCTTTCAGTGTGGATTTTTAGATTATCAAAATTTGGTCATACAGACATCCGACATAAAAATGAACTGACCTTATAGACGTCCCCATAAGTTCCGCTGCCAATTCGTTGTATGAGCTCGTACTCGTCTTGGGGATTTCGACGACTGATGTCTGCGGATATTGCCTGCGATGACGCTGAGGCCATTTTTATAAGTTTGTCTACTTTACTATGTCACTACATGTCCATAAGCTAAAACTGAACCCACTTCACAACTATCAATTAGACAAGCTGGTTACGCAGATAAAAACCGTCCACAAAGTAAACAACATCCCAAACAAGTCCTTGTCCTTGATGACGAGAATCCGTCAACGTCCAAAGACGCCTGGAGTTGTTTGTTGTCCTCAGAATTTAAAATTTCTTCGAGATTAAATCATCTGGAAAAACAAAACATTTTATGTTGTTGTCAAATTACAGTTATAGGGGTTTTGACATTTTGAAACTGTCAAACTGCTAATTATTATCAAACACTGCCAACTTAATATTATAATTTTACTGTTATCAATTGTGAAACGTTAAAACTTACGTATTACACAAAAAATTAGGAGGCCCACAGAATAATCGACCTTGTTCCTATTCCTTCAATTATTGACTCTCCCTTCTGCTTCCCTTCAACAACAATTTAATATAACCACACCTAAAATTAATATTTTAAGGGATTTTATAGGGATAGGGATATAACAATAATAATTACTAATGTAATTAGTCTCTCCAGTTTTTGTTGCTGCACTAATTTGTGTTTGTTTATTGAGAGACTCGACTGGGAGAAGTGAAGTGACTGAGGAAGATTTTTTGAGGAGTAGCTTTCACAGAGCCACCTTCAACAACAAACTCTTTGTTCAACATGCATCATGCTGTAAATATTGACCACACCCCCTCAAAACACCCCCCAATCAACATTATCCAGACAATGCTCCTCCATTTACATTTAACACAAACTTTCCTATCCTTCACCACCTTCTGTGTCAGTCAAATAAATGAAAAATGAAAACGACTTTCTCCCGAAGAAAATGTTTTGTAAGTTATTTATTTATTGATGTAGCTCAAAACCAATTGTCGATGTTCATCCTCCTCGCTGTCCAACATCATTATCTTCTTGGACTCCACTCTTAAATTTTCCAATTCTGTGAGATTCTCAATTTTAAGTGTTGAGACTCGAAGCCCTTCGCTCAAATAAAATAGAAGTAGCCCTGTAATGTATGTATTAAAACAAAATAAGAATTATCAATTTTCTTATCTAATCAGCCAATTAGTTGAATAATTATTATTATTGACCTCGCTCACTCGTCATTCCTGGGAGTATAACTTCCACAACTTCCAACAACTCCTTCACCATTTTCAAAAATGAAGTCAGCAAAAACTTTTTGATTTCATTTCCAAACATTTCTTGAAAAACTTTTTCCCTTGCTTTGCTGTCATCCTGAATGAATGCTAAAAGGTTGTGGGTGGAGGCCACGAGGGCAGTTTTTAGGGGCAGCAGTGCAAAATGATTTTTATGAACAACTTCAGTTTCCAATTTTTCCAGAATCTTCATCATTTCTAATACATGGACAAGTTTCCCTGAAATATTGGCTTCCGTGTCGGAAACTATTTCGTCACCTTGATATGTCTCGTATTGAGCAAAGAGTGGGTCGTCCTCCCTTGTCCCTGACGCCGCCGTGATCTCTTCCAGAGCTGGGGGCACGCATTGAAGAAATGGAATAGAATGCCCACAAATGTTGCAAATCCATTTGGTGGAGATTTTTGTGGGGTCTTTTGGGAGGAGGAAACCTTTGCATTTACTAAGCTTGCATTTGACTGCAGAGAAGAAAGTTCCACACTCGGAAGGGTCCATGCATCTTAAGCAAGCGCATGAAAAGAAATACACATTTTGACTCAATTCTTGTCTTCTAAACGTCCCTTTGAGTGTTCGACCGTAAAGCTGCGTCAGGGGCTGGCCATTCTTTATCCCGATGGTCGCAATAATCTCCAGCTTTCCTTTGGAAAAAATTGACCGAGTGTTGGGGATGCACGCATGAGATAGCTTTGCTGATTTTGGGTACAATTTTACAGAGAATCTATTTAGATATATATAAAGAATATGAAAATTCTTAAATTGCACTCTCATTTTTTCGTTGGTAGCTTTTAATGCTTACGTGGAAAAGTCCCCATAGCCATTTACAATGACCACACCCACAACAAAGTCAATTATCTTTGGGTCAAACTCAACCAACTTGCATCTTTCTCTTATGAAATGGATGGCGAATGCTGATTGCTGGACACATTCTGGCCGTTTCGCCCTTGTCCCAAAGTGAGACTCAAACTCTAAAAGCTGACCCCATTTTACAGGTTCAAGTTTCTGAAGAAGAAGACAACGTAGGAGGCTAATGACCAGATATTCTTCTTGAGTTGAGGCTGGATTGACATTTGACTTTGTCAGCACGTCGCATTCATACTTTTGGTGATTTGTAGCCCCTGGACAATTGGCCGAACAAAGGGGCCAGTGACATTTAGGGCAAGAGTAGCAACTTTGCAAAAAAATTCTGCTACAACATCCTAAACAAATTAGTGTGAATTGGGCTAAATTACTCCTAGGTCCAGAGATTAATGGTTCTTCTTTAAAAATGGTTTCTCCGGGAGAAAGATCCCTTGTAGCCACAAGATGATTTCCGAAAATGGGATGACCTTTGGACTCTTTTGCAGGATAGCATTCTGGCTTATGACGTCGTCTGTCCTCCTTCTGATGTGCTTTGGAACAGTAAACAACTTTTTTGCAGTGGGAGCAGAAAGCAGATGAAGGCACGGAACAAATGGGACAAACAGTTTGGGACATTTTACCAACTTGATTTTGAAATATTTTGAATTGAGATGCAGTTGAAGCACATGGCAGAGGTACGAAGAGATCCCGAGCACTTTTGATCTAATTTTAGACTAGAGAGAACGTGTCGATGGGTTTCGGTTTCTTTCTATCTTACAAAAGTTACAGACAAAAAAAAAGAGAGTTCAAAAACTGAATAATTAGGCCAAGTGCAAACTAAAATGACAGGACAATAATTAGTAAACAATCACTTTGGAAGAAAGGATGACTTTTCTTATTCTCAAAAAAGACAGACAATATATTATGTTATTATGTAATATACGGTAATATACCTTCAAACAATTTTCACATTCAAAATTTTGGTATGTCAGTCAAAAATTGGCTTTGATCGAGCTGACGAGTAATAAAGAGAATAATTATTATTATTAATAATACAAATACAAAGCAATTAAACCGAGTTTTCAAATTTTGAGTTCAGTTTCGATCAGTGGATCGTAGTTTTTCTTCAACAGCTTCCTCAGACGCTTCAGACGCGTCCGTAGCCTGGAATAATAATTAAATATTGGAAATTAAGCTTTAAGCTTGACAGAGTTTAATTTTGCGACACATTAGAGTAAATAAACTAGTTTTACCTGGATGTACTTTTGTACTCCGACTAAAGACTTCTTGAGTGCGTCAAAACTGGAAGAGTACAACATCTTCTTTTTAACTTTTGCGGTATCGGGACACCACAGCATAAGGAACAACTTCTGCTTTTTGGAAGCCTATGAAAACAATCAAAAATTAGTTAGCAACTATCGATCCATCAGTTATCGCATTCCATTGGGAAAAGTAAACACGTTATGCGAGAGCACGAACATTGAAACGCAAATTGAAATTGATACCACTCGAGCCATTCTTATCATCATCACAAATGATGAATCATTGCAGATGAATGACTTGCAAAAATTTCTGCTTAATGAGCAATTGTTTTTCATTGATTAAATATTTACCTCAGAGGTTCCTTGACATTGGTGCGTGTACTCAAAGTCAAACAGGCCGTAGCGACACTCCCCACTGCCCCCCTTTTGAAGGTCTTCCAGGAACTGGTCGTACGCCGCATCCCTCGCACCTGCCAACAATTAATACAGTTGACCACACCCACTAAAATGGCACAAACGGTTAAAAACACCCACCTACGGTCTCCACATCAATTTGTTTCTCATCTTTAATGAAAAAGACGACATAGCGGAACTTTTTGTCCTTTTTTATCTCTTCGTAAGTAGTCTTGCAAATGTCAGACACAGTCACTCCGGAGGCCTGTAATTACAAATTGTACAAAAAAAACAGTTAGTAAAAAACCACCCCCACCTGACTCGGCTTTATTTATAGTAGCTCGAATTATTTTATTTTTAAAATAATGTTTTACCATGTTGAGCTTTTAATGTGAGCCACTCCCACTGCCACTGACTGGACTCTGTGTTCCTCCTCCCCTTTGGATGGTTAGCTTGGCTAATTGCGGACGAGGAGCAGAAAGTTATATGACTAAACTTCCAGCCAGCCAAAAAGAGAATGAAGTCACTAACCGGCGTCTCTTTCCTATCAGCCTATGCTCCTCACTGTGGACGAGATACAGGGGGACCACCCACCGCCCACGTCAACAATCAAACCCCCCCCCCCCCCAAAACCTCAACCCAAAATTTGGCGACAGCCTGTAAAAAAAATGACATCTCTAGCAGTTAGATTTTAAAAGATATCAAGATTATTCAAGATATGATCGATAGAATAATTTTTTTTAAAATTTAACAAAAAAATGCATTTTAATTTTTTTAAACGGTCAAATTTTTCTGAAATATTGCCGTTGTTTTTCAAAGAACGACACTGTCAAAATTTTTAGTCAATTTAAAAAAAACAGCCAAATTCGTGTTGGCATTGTTTGAAAATTTTGGTCAAATTTAGCAATTTTTTAAGGCCCTGAAATGATTTTTTTTAATTTCTGATTTTCAAATCAGATTTTCTAAAAAAAAAAATGCACGAAAATTGAACAGGAATAAAAATTTTATTTTGTTATAGATTTTTTTTCAAAAAAATAGCAAGCATGAAAAAACCATTTCTGAATCTGAATTTCTGACATTTATTTTACATTTTTTTGCCAATTTTGTTGAAATGTGAGTTGGGGGTGGGAGGAGGATGTGACGAGATTTGTGGACGTATTTGAATGGGGATATTTGTGCGGCCTGTGCCCTCCCCTTCTGGCCGCCTTGGCCAATGACAACTCCAACTGGCTAATTCCTTATAAGGAAGCGACACTTCGAAAGTCTACGCTACAAACAAAAGGGTCCAAAATCACAACAATTCCAAATTCGGGCATTTTCTCATCCTCTCAAAATTAAAAACCATTTCCTTTTGGTCCATTCATCCACCCCAAGACATCCGGTTTAGAAAATGGACCAAATTTCATGCTCCCTGACCAACTCAATGAATATTATTCATGCATAAATCAGGGTTCACAAACAAGCAGCATTTTTGCTATAAAAGACTATGCTTTTTCTTTTTCCGTTCAGGTGTATGTATTGGTCACTAAATGATCCCACATTTATTACAGCAAAAGAGCGTTTTGCTGCTTTTTTGCACTTTTGTTGAACCCTACAAACAATTTTTGTAGCCAACAATTAACAGCATGAGCTATTTAGGAAGGAAGGAATGAGTAAGCAAGGGAGAGTTGAATCGCTGAATGAAGTTATGTACATTTATGGTAAAAATTGTGGCTTTCCTAAACAAAGTGGTTAGCTATCGTTGCATGCGTAACAGGATATTGCGATAAAACCAAGTTATCGCCAATTTAATCACAATATGCAATAATATGAATAATATATGAATGACATTGGTTGGTTGACTTTTTAAGATAAGCACCTAATCATAATAATACAAAAAACGGAGCCTTCAAGTTCGATTCTTTATTGACAAAAATTGCTGATGAACTTTAATATATTATGATACAGTTTTAAGACAATTCATTAAATTTTTAAATGAATTTCAGTATTACTTGAAGTGAATAAGTGTATCTATATACGCACCTAACAAAACAGAAAATTGATTTCGTAGGACTATTCTAGGTACAAAAAATGTTACCGGATTTTAAACAGTTGACAAATCTGATTTTCAAACTGACTGGGAATTTAAATTAAAAATTAAAAGGGGTAAATAATAAATAATTGCGACGGCATATATAAATAAAATAAATAATAATACATTTCATCCAGAACTACAATGTAGGAAATTCGATTTGCGGTAGTGGGCGATTTTCATATAAGTCCCTTCTTCCTCTTGTATTCCTCAAGATTAAGGGAACGACGGGGGGCCGAATCAATCATTGGGGCGATTGAAGGTCGAGCAACAATGGGAAGATTTGCTAAACAAAAACCTTATATATATTTGATTGAAAATATTTAAAAAAAGAAATAAAAATTACGAGGGAGCCTGGCATCCAGATCCAATTTTATGTCGAAATCATGGGCAGAAAATAAGTCGCCAATTGCCATTTGCCCCCTTCCACTCGAATCATCATCATCATCATTTGATTTTTTGTTGCCCAAAGAACCATCCAAAGCATCAACGGCGGAGTTTCCTTTGGTCTAAATTTTTTTTTAAGTTAAATAATGTTTGAGAAAAGCAACTTTAAAAAAGTAATTTTACATTATCATTGTCTTGCTTTTCCTGCTTCACTTCCACCCCATTTTCAGTCTTGAACAGATCAAAGCCTCCATTAACCACGACTTGGGGTTTGGAGACAATTTTGGGTTTTGTGGTCCTCCGAGTGAAAGGGTCTTCGACTTTTTTCCCCTTGTTGACTTTTAATTCTTCTAAAATGGCCTTTTCCGCCTCTTCAACATTCCTTTTCCGATTTCGCTGATTTATATAGCTAATGGATGAAATAGTAGATGTTCGAACTTTATCTAGAACTGTTGCCCGCTCGTCCAGCTCTTGGATTAATGCGGCCAACTCACTAACTTTTTCATCTTCTCCGTTCATTGTTGCTATTTCCTTATCTTTCATTAGCTGAGTCTTTTTAGCTGCAAAATTCACTGGGGCGGATTTAAACCTTGCCTTCTCAATCACAATTTGGGCCACGTCTTCTTCTTGCAGCTGGTAGTTGTGAGCTTCCTTGATTTCTTTTTCTTTTTTGGTAATGTCGTCCAAAGTTGGGAGGCTGCAGTTGTGGCGTTCCATATTGGACTTCCAAAATTCAAATTCGGATTCTACAATGGGCTGATTGGAAACAAACTCAATGCGGAATCTTTGAGGCTTTGTGTCACTGTCACCCGGTAATTTTAGCATGAGAACTTTGTTGGTTTTTGTCTTCCCTACTTGATACGGTTTCCCGTGTTCAACGACATCAACAATTTCAAAAATCTATAAGGAAACTTGATTATAGATTTTTTTTTGAAAACAATGATGTAACTTTAGTCATTTTCTCTTTACCTTGTATGCCTGACCACTTGTACTTCGACTAGTGGCTTTAACCCCGACACGAACAAAGCAGCCTTTTACAACTCGTGCAAAAATTGGAAGATAGACCCAACTGCAATATAATAATAAAATGTTTAAAAATATAGTTAAATAATAAGCAGAGAGTGCTCACTTTTCCAATCTAAACCTTGAAAGTTTAATACGATTTAAGTCTTCCAACTTTTCCACATATTGTGTCTTCTTACTCCGTTCATCGTCCTCAGAATCTGAGCTACTTGATGAGGACGAAGAACTCCTTTCTCTTTTTTCTTTGCTGCTGCCTTTAAAACCTTTTCCGTCTTCATAGTCCGAGCCGCTGTCATCCGAATAGACATCTGAGGCTTTGAGCTTTTTCTTGTCTTTGTCTCCCTCTTTCTTCAGATCTAGCTCGTCGTCGTCGCCGCCTTTGTCAGCTTTTTCTGCCTTTTCTTTTTCTTTCTCTTGTGCTCGTTGGATTTTTGCATCACGGGCGGATTTTAGAGCGTCCATTGCTTGCGTCTTTTTGTCTACTTTTCCTTCGACTGTCTTTTTCCGATCTTGACTTCGCATTTTTGCATCCATTGCAAGTGCATCGGAGGAAGGCTCTTCAATAGAAATTATATCTTCTAGTCTTCGAGTTCCTCCTCTAAAGAATAAAACATTAAAATTAAGTCTTATATGGACTCACAAAAAAGTAAAACCAACTCACTTTTTAGCCATTTTTGCTTCCAGCTTCTTTTTCAACCTCAGTTTCTTTTCCGTCTCAAAACGATTACGCAATAAATCCCGTTTTTCAACACGTCTGAAAATTTCTTGTTCTCGCTCTTTTTCCGTCATGGCATTTAGCCGTTGCTGATCTTCCAAATCTCCCATCATGTTCTCGTCATAACCATCACAGAATTCTTCCTCCCACTCGTCATTTGAGGACACTTCGCCCTCCTCTAGATCTGAGGCTGGTTTGGTTTTAATACTTCTTACAGAGGAAGACACGAAAGATGAGGACGTGGGATTCACTGAGCTATTGGCTCCGGTGAATGAGTCACTTTCTGACCCTGACGTTGTTCCTTTGCTTGAAGCCGTGGCGCCGCTCGCAGTTCGACGACTCCGTTTTGCGACCTTCTTCTTCTTTGAGCCCCATTCCTCGTCTGAGCCTGACGAATACTCCTTCTTGATCTTATCCATCGGCAGTTTCCCCTTGCCCTTCTTTAACATGGCCAGCATGTCCTGTTACAATTAAAGAATGCACATTAAGAGTTAATTAACAATGATTGAAATTGAGATTGAGATTACTTTGTCGTTGTCAGAGTCTGAGCCTGAGGATCCAGAGTCGTCACTGTTGATAAGCGCAGCACTCTTCCTCTTCCCCATTTTGTTACAAGTTTCTTTAATCAGGCCGTTTAATTAAATATTACAAATTATTGCCGGAAATTGAAGTAATTGGACTGTTTAAAACTATTAATTTAAACTAACTGCACTTGTGTGCTTGTATTTAACCTTATTGCGTGTAAACAATCAATGAGAATATAGTAAAGATGAAATTTCAAATTTCAAAGTCGAAGAGTGAGTAAGTCGAAATTTATTATTGGGATTTTTAAAAACTGTATTATTTCCCACTCCTACTTTTGCATTTTCTGTAGATGGTGTAATTTTAGTATTGCACTTTGGCTCTGGGGCAGTCTCAGACTCCCTCGTCCCAATTTCCCCAATCTTGCAAAAATGAGATTTCAGCCAAGCATTCGCTCTTCGATCGTCTGTTTCTTTTGCTTTATTGGATTTATTGCTTATTTGTTTGTTTGGAATTAAAGTATGACCTTTCCGCCAGATGCCCCACTCTCATTTCAGCATTTTCGTTTGATTATTGCTTATTTGCATTCTAACCAACAAACACTGTCTAATAAACAAAGACTAGATATAAGAAGTGGCTTTAAAATTTTTAGAGAAGACACTTTAGCAAATACCCGGGTATTGCATATACTGGATGTTCATGGGATGCGCAGGGATTGGTATAAAGTAAATTTCAAATGTTTTGGCAACTCCCGGAGCCAAGAAGAATGTTGAATGTGGAAGTCTCAGTTTTTCGGCAGTGCAGAGCAGAGTCCGGTGAAAGTGAGAGTGCTCTCCTCTCTTCTTAATTTGCTCTGCAAAAGTGGTCACGGTCTCACGACGAAGCCTTAAAGTAGTGGCTGCTAGGTCAGCACAAACTTCCATAATTTGACTTCCATCCAACTAACTTCTTTTCCATTGCTCAATTTTGCTCAATTTTAGTAGCCTCAGTCAAATGACCG
Organism: Proisotoma minuta; assembly: GCA_034698145.1. Classification (NCBI taxonomy): domain Eukaryota; kingdom Metazoa; phylum Arthropoda; class Collembola; order Entomobryomorpha; family Isotomidae; genus Proisotoma; species Proisotoma minuta. Next base: position 24,422 of record JAQIXN010000627.1, read on the forward strand.
GCGATCAATACCCAAAAAAGTCTTTATTATGCTAATGCCTTGAATAAGTAATACTAACAGTCCTTCTTCTTTTGTGTGGTTTTGACAATAATTTCTCCCTCAACTTTCGCCATCTGAAAAAGAAAATTCAATCCACCATGTGTTTACTACATATAGGTAACATTGATTGTCCTTGAGTGTCCTGCCCCCGGGACAAATAAAGCACAATGGGGGACACTGAAGGGGGCTCTGAAAGTGATGATGTCTCATTTCTTCGGACGGTAAGTCTCTTTGTTTAGTATTTTGACCCGATACAAAAAGATACAATTAAAAGAAGAGTGACGTCTGCAAAATAAAATGGCAAAAGAAAGAACTCTCAAACTTTGCTAAAATTAGCCAACAGACGCTCCTCCCAAAAAAATAAAAGCTAAAGCATGCAAGTTGAGCAAATCACAAATACTTATGTACATATGTAGTTTGGATTTGGACTCTAAACTTTAGACAGCTGAACATAAACGGATGAAATTAATGAAATTTTCTTTGTATTTATGTATGCATATAGGAAGACATGGTCTGTCTCTCCTGCACGGCCACAGGAGAGAGGGTCTGTCTAGCCGCAGAAGGATTTGGAAATCGACATTGCTTTCTAGAAAATATTGCAGATAAAGTGAGACAACCAAGTTTAAGTTTATGGGCAAAAAATGAAAAAAAACTGTTTTTGTTTGACAGAATAATCCACCGGATTTGAGTCAATGTGTGTTTGTAATAGAACAGGCCTTGTCCGTTCGAGCGTTGCAGGAACTTGTCACAGCTGCGGGCTCCGAATCGGTAAGGTTCAAAAAATAATTTTTAAAATAGCATTACTCTTTTTAGTTTTAGAAGAGTTTGCAAAAGTTTGCATGATTTTCAGGGAAAAGATGTGGTAAGTGATTGTGGAAAACAAACAAGTGTAAATTAAGGTACTCGAATATCCGCAGAAAATGTAATAAAATTCATAAATTATTGTTGGGACGCTTGTAAATTATTGTTTAATATCAAAATATAATTTAACCACCGCAATTGTACTCTTAAAATTAAGTCTTATAGCCTTTAACAAAAAAAAACAAATTAAATGCTTGTTAAATGTTAAATTCTGTCTATAGTATGAAATATTTAGTATAAACCTAAAATCCGTGGTGGTTAAATTTTCAGGGGAAAGGGACGGGTTCAGGGCATCGAACACTTTTATACGGAAATGCAATTCTACTTCGACATCAAAACAGCAATATGGTAAAGATTCAGAATGATTAAGTTACGACTTTTTTTTCAAACCCCGTATTAATTGTAGTACCTGGCGTGTCTTTCGAGCACATCGGGAAACGACAAGTTGGCGTTTGACGTGGGGCTTCAGGAGCATTCTCATGGAGAGGCCTGTTGGTGGACAGTTCATCCCGCCTCAAAACAAAGGTCGGAGGGAGAAAAGGTCCGCGTAGGAGACGACCTCATCCTTGTGTCCGTCGCCACAGAACGATATCTTGTAAGACATTGATTGGTCAAAGAGCCATTAATTTTTTAACCAATTTTCCTAAAAATTATAAAAGCAATCGGTCCGTGAGGGAGACAATGCGATAGTAAATGCCTCATTTCACGTAACTCATTGGTCCGTCCAGCCCTTCGGCACTGGCTTATCAAAGGTCAAATATGTGGGTAGGTTGAGAATATCTCATATTGCCTCAATTTAACCTTATTGGAAAGATGGTAAATCTATTGAAAATTTCAGGCTATGTTTTTGGAGGGGAAGTTCTCCGTTTTTTCCATGGGGGTGATGAATGCTTGACAATCCCCCCGACGTGGGGGGAGGCACCAGACCAAAAGTACAAAGACCATTCAATATTTCACTATCTCATTTTATAAATCTCAATCTAAATTTTTTGTCATTTTCTTTTAGCATGGTAGTGTACGAAGGGGGTGAAGTTGTCAATCAAGCCAGGTCACTTTGGCGTCTTGAGTTAGCTCGGACCAAATGGGCGGGGGGTTTTATAAATTGGATGCACCCCTTACGCATCCGTCATATTACTTCTGGACGATATCTGGGGGCAAATGAGAACAATGAGCTCATTCTTGTCCACCGTCAAGACGCTTCCATTGCGTCCACCTGCTTTTACTTAAGGGAGGAGAAGGATGACCAGAAGGCGCAGCTGGAGGACAAAGATCTTGAGGTCATTGGGAGTCCGGTGATAAAGTACGGAGACTCCACAGTGATTGTGCAGCACATGGAATCCGGTCTCTGGCTGTCCTACAAGGCTTACGAGACCAAGAAGAAGGGGGTGGGGAAGGTGGAAGAAAAGCAGGCCATCCTCCACGAAGAGGGCAAAATGGACGACGGACTCGAATTCAGCAGAAGTCAAGAAGAAGAATCACGCACTGCTAGAGTCATCCGAAAATGCTCTTCACTATTTTCAAAATTCATCAAGTACGTTTTTTTTTGAGAAAATGCATCTTCAAACTCTTAATTGCAGAAATATTTTTATTTTTTTACAACTTTTTTCAGGGGCCTTGAAACTTTGGTGCAAAATCGACGACGTTCCCTCTTTTTCAAAACTGTGGATTTGGGAGAAATGGTAATGTGTCTTGAAGATCTCATCAATTACTTTGCACAACCTGAAGAAGAAATGGGTAAATAATCAACTATCAATAATCAAAATTTGTTCGTTTTTTTAAAAAAGAAACACATTTTTTTGTATGTAGAACATGAGGAGAGACAAATTCGATTGAAAGCGTTGAGAAATCGTCAAGATCTATTTCAAGAGGAAGGAATTCTGAATTTGATCTTGGAAGCTATCGATAACATCAACACAATCACATCTCAAGGATTTCTCATCACCCTCGCTGGGGAGGAGGCAGGGGGAAATAATTTTGATGTCATCACTGCATATCTATACCAATTATTGGGTATGCCAAATTATTATTAAACGTAATAGTTAGCGTCTCATTTGGCCCCAAACACAAAACTCTGCGGATAACTCTGCAGGGGGTGTGACTAAAGGCCCTTTAGTCACACCCCCTGCAGAGTTATCAGCCAAGTTTCAAAACTTGGCTGATAACTCTACAATTACGACTGGCTATGATGATCTAAATCAACAAATAACATATAACAGCTCTGAATTTACACATTAAATATCTGAGCCTACGAACATATTAGTTTCTATTTAATTAAATGCAAGTTTGCGTGAATTTTGATGAATCTGAACATGTACGTTTCATTTTACAGCGGCCATAATAAAGGGCAACCATACGAATTGTGCCCAGTTTGCAAACATCAACCGTTTGAATTGGTTGTTTTCTCGTCTGGGCTCCCAGGCGTCTGGGGAAGGAAGCGGGATGTTGGATGTCCTTCACTGCGTCCTCATTGACTCCCCTGAGGCCCTCAACATGATGAGGGAGGAACACATCAAAGTCATCATCTCCCTCCTAGAAAAACACGGTCGAGATCCCAAAGTATTGGATGTTCTTTGTTCTCTCTGCGTCGGAAATGGTGTCGCAGTCCGTTCGTCACAAAATAACATTTCGGACTATCTCCTTCCAGGGAAAAATTTGCTGCTACAAACTCAACTTGTGGATCATGTTGGAAGGTTAGTAGAGTAAATCATGTTTTACGGTCTCATATTATTACGGAGATCGTTTTTTCTCAATCACAATTTTTTCAAAAACACTTTAATTTTCATCTTCCAACAGCGTACGACCCAACATATTTGTAGGGAAAGTAGAGGGTTCTGCAATGTATCACAAGTGGTACTTTGAAGTGACGCTTGACCACATTGAGCAAGCCACGCACATGTTGCCTCACCTCCGCATCGGCTGGGCAAACACCGCGGGTTACATCCCTTACCCTGGAGGGGGAGAAAAATGGGGTGGTAATGGAGTTGGGGATGATCTTCACAGCTACGGCTTTGACGGTGCATACCTATGGACAGGAGGAAGATCCACGTGTGTCGTCCCTGGCAGCTCTGAGCCCTTTATCCGAAAGGGGGATGTGATCGGCGTATCTCTCGACCTTTCTGTCCCCATAATGTCCTTTTACTTCAATGGGATTAAGATTAGAGGAGCGTTCAAGAATTTTAACTTGGAGGGAATGTTCTTTCCTGTTATCAGTATGAGCTCCAAAGTCAGTTGTCGGTTTCTTTTTGGTGGAGATCAAGGACGGATGAAATTTCCGCCTCCAGAAAATCATTCGCCACTCGTGGAATGTCTGCTGCCAACTCAGATCTTGGCCATTGACCCCTGTTTCTATTTTGGAGATCTCCAGAAAAATGTGTTGGCCGGGCCCCTTATAATCGAGGATGATTCAGCTTTTGTACCTACGCCTGTGGACACTGAAACGGTAATAAAAGATCAAGTTTTGATTTTTTAGTCTTGAAAATGTTTATTTCAGATCATGCTCCCAGGCTTTGTTGAAACAGTGAGAGATAAACTTGCAGAAAATATTCATGAAATGTGGGCAATGAATAAAATCGAAGCTGGTTGGATGTACGGGGAATATCGAGATGACTACGATAAACTTCACCCTTGTCTCGTTCCTTTTGACAGACTTCCAGAGGCAGAACGAATCTATGACGTAGAACTTGCTGGAAATACTCTCAAGTATCCATATTTTTTGTGTTGAATTTTAACAAACAAGCTAATAACTTTGTTTTGAATTATTATTTTTTTCTAGAACAATTGTTTCACTGGGCTACCACATATCATTGGATAAGCCACCTGCCCGAATCCGCAGCATCCGTCTGCCAAATGATCCATTTATGCAACCGAACGGTTATAAGCCCGCGCCCCTTGACCTCAGTGCCATAACTCTGACCCCAAAACTTGAAGAACTAGTGGACTCGTTGGCAGAAAATACGCACAACATATGGGCCAAAGAGCGAATTTCTGAGGGATGGACTTACGGGCTGAACGAAGACCCCGATCTCAAAAGAAGTCCTCATCTCGTCCCTTATTCCAAAGTAGACGAGGCAATCAAAATTGCAAATTGGTTAGTTTTTTTTTTAATTTTAGAAATTTTTTTTAGCAGTGTTATATATTTGAGTAATTTATTTGCATTTCAGGGACACTGCGAGTGAGACAGTGCGAACCCTTTTAGTCTATGGATATATTTTGGAACCACCCACAGGCGAGCCGCATGATGGTAATTAAATTAGTATATTTGCAATCGCAAAATTTACCATTATCGTCCTTTAGTTGGAAACATAACTTGTATTGTGTTCATATTACGTGCAAACAAAAAGAATCTTAATTTGCCCCTCTTGAAAAACTGATTATATCTATGCAGGGGGTGTGGTTAGATCCCTCAAAACTTGCAAAGAATATCAAAAAAGACAGTTCTAGTCATTACTAGATCAATTTTCTAAAATATTGGAAAAGTTCAGAGGACGGAAACAAAGAACTTTAGAAGATTTTATAAAGTAATAAAAAAAATTCTACCGTTTTAATTTTCAAAATAAAGAGGCTAACAATAGTCCAGGTTTTGCAGATATCAAAAGTAAATTTTGAGCTTAACAACCACACCCCCTACAAAGATATGCTTAGTTTTATAAACGGGGCAAACTGAGAACGCATATTTTAATACGACTACAACTTTTTCTTTATTTAGTTTCGTCCGAGTTGGTGGGGTCCAAGTACCAGGCCGACTACCGGACGTACAGGGCGGAGAAGACGTACGCCGTGTGCGAGGGGAAATGGTACTACGAGTTCGAAGTCCTCTCTTCCGGACCCATGAAGGTCGGTTGGGCGCGTGTTGACTGCAAGCCCGGACGCCACATTGGGAGTGACGAGTACTCGTGGGCTTTTGATGGATTCAATGTAAGAGTTTTGTAAAATTATTATTATTATCAGCCACATATATTTTAAATACAAAGATGGTGTAAAATTAAAATTACTATAAAATATAAAAGAGTGAGAAAGTGCACCAGGATAATGCAGAGAGTTACGGGAAAACGCCACAAATTGGGGATATCATTGGCGCGCTCATTGATGTCGAAAACAAGTCCATGAGTGAGGCCTTTTACAAATATGTGTCATTGTTCTTGACCTTTTTGACCTTTTTTTCATTTTCCATAAAATTTTCACTCCATAAAACCTGAATGAAGCACTTTTACAGTTCCTTTGTGAAAAAGCCACTTTAGCATGCAAAAATTGAAAAAAATATCAAAAACTGATTTTTGATTTGTTCTATGCCAATTACCTTTAACCTTCACACTGACCCTGATTTTAACCTTGACCTTGACCCTAAAGGAAGAGAAGGCTAGCGGGGGATCATCCGAGAGCTTTGGAAAGCAGTACCGTGAAGGGGACGTCGTTGGTGTACTTTTAGATCTTATTGACAAAACCATCAGTAAGTTCCCTAGCACGCCACTACCTTATTTATTTCTTCCCACTTTTTTAAGTTTTTTGTGGATTTTTATTAATGTGGCTACCAAATAGGACAAATAAATATTAATTTAATTTTTTTTAAAAGGTTTTTCTCTGAATGGCGAACTTCTAATGGACTCCATGGGAGGGGAAGTTGCTTTCACGGACGTCCAAGGAGATGGTTTCGTACCTGCTTGCACCCTTGGCGTTGGTCAAAGGGCCAAGTTGGTATTTGGTCACGACGTAAACGCCCTCAAGTACTTTACTCTTTGTGGTCTCCAAGAAGGTTACGAGCCATTCTGCGTCAATATGAACCGACCGATGACATTTTGGTACACCAAAGATCAACCAATATTCGACACCACGGATGACAACGAGGAATCTAGTATCGAAGTGTCCAGGTTGCCTGCTGGAGGGGACACACCCCCTGCCCTCCGCCTTAGTCATAAAACATTTGAGACAATGGAGAAAGCCAATTGGGAGTTTTTGAGACTTTCTCTACCTGTAATTTGCCAAGATGAGTTTATCGAGTAAGTTATGCCTAGTTTTACTTATATATGTATATATATATGAGAAATAGCAAGTACAACAAATACCATTTTTATATGCAGCGAGGACGAAAAAGCACGTCGATGGCAAGAAATACGAATTAGACAACACAGACTCAAATCCACGGCACAAATAAGCAGATCCAATAATTTTGAGCAGTCCATGAAGAAAGCTGGATTTTCCATGAATGATATCAAAGGTATCAATTTTGATTAAATATTGTAATTTAATTAACAATACGGGAACAAAACCATGAATTTTTTGTAGAACTTCAGCGTGGCTACTCCGAGGACGGGGTGGAAGACCATGCCGCTGCTGCTGCAATTGATCTTCCTCCAAGAAAAAGCCGAAAAACAAATAAGTCGCCTGCGGGAGGGGACTACGACCAAGGGGGCATGGTCAATGGAGACATGGGTGAAAGGTCAGGGAGTGGAAATCATCTAAGTCCAGAACCAGAAGGCAAAGGGAAAAAAGAAAGGGGAAAGTCTCCATTCAGGTTAGCTTAAGTTACAAAAAAAATTAACTAACGGTGTGAAAAGTGTGACTAATTAAATGTGTGACGTGTGAATTTTGTGTAGCTTAACATATATGTACTCAATTGATGAAGTTGTTGAAGTTGCAAATAGGTAGGAACTATGTACTTGTAAATAATTAACGTTTATGTTGTTTGTATTTTGTATAAAATTTAAAAAAAAATAATTTTCAGGTTTTTCCCGCGTGGAAAAAGAGACGAGAGTACAGGAAGGACAAAAATCTCTCGAACTCCGGAAGTGGATGACGCAAATAATCTTTCGATGAATCGAAATGCAGCTGTGAGACTCTCACAGGTAGATATACAAACAACGAATTTTCCAAACAAAATATATAATTTTTAATCAACAGAGCAACTTAAAAGTGGTTCCACCTGCAGTTCCAGAAAGGCACGGAAAAAGTTCCCCAGGCCCTGGGCTTGCGCC
>JAQIXN010000628.1:0-32238 GCA_034698145.1 Proisotoma minuta
CAAATGCCCAACAATCGGAAGCATGAGAAAATTTATAAGTATGCAATGTTTCAATCGCAAGCCAACGCCAAGGTAAAACTGTGCCCTGGATTTATAAAAAATATTTTCAAAATGATCGAAAACGCCGCCTTATAATTGTTTTACCTTTGCTGCCGTGGCATATTTCTTATAGTCATAAATCTGTCAGGATAATCCAAAATCTGATATCTTTGCTGTATAATTCCCATCCAACAAAACGTTTCTTGTTGCAAGATCTCCATGCACGATTCCTTTAGAAACCAGAAATTCCATCGCAGAACAAACTTGATGGCAAAATTTTAAAAGTTGGTATTTTGAAAATGGGTTTCTTGCTTCAAGATCTGAGACGTAGCCAGGAATTTGATACATGTCTGATTGCATTTGGAGTTGGGAATTATTTTCTTGTAAAATACTCTCCAAAGATCCAAATGAACAAAATTCAAGGACCACAAATATAAGCCCTTAAGTAAGAAACAGCTTTTAAATTAAAACGTAAAATTTTGGCCAGAATATGTATTTACCTTTCTTTAAATCATTTATTTGCGCTCCCAATAATTGTACAATATTTGGATGTTCACCAACAAAGCTCATAATTTTAACTTCAGAGAGTAGTGCAACTAATTTTGATTTTTCCTCGAACTTTGATACAGTTTTTACAGCCACTAGTTTTTTCTCATCCAGCATTCCCTGGAAAACAATTCCATATGCGCCTCGCCCTAAAACAACTTCGTTATAAATTATCAGTCTGTGTGGAGAAATTTCCAGGGATTTTGAAAATGGAATTTCTAATGCCTTGTAATAGTTTGTTAGTGTCAAATAGTCTTCTTCAAAATCATAATTTTTCATCCCATATTTAAATCCTTGATAAACTTTTTCGATATTGATGTGCCTCGAGGCGTTATTCCTCACATTACAAATGAAGCATGAGGTAATCAGTGCAATTATCATCAACAATACGAATAAAAGACCGATAAGCATTATCAATTTCCAATTATTATCTGTGTCACCACCGACATCCGTTGTGGATATCTGTTCGGTCGTTTGTTCGGTATTTCCTTTTGTTGTTGTAATTGATGTCAATGTGGTTGTCGCGTGATTGCTCAAATCAATGAAAAATATTTCATCATGAAATTTGTACAAATTGGAATCCCCATAAGAATGAGACAATCCCCCAAAACAATAGATTCTGTTCAATTTCCTCACAAATGCACATTGTGGGGGTTCGTAAAAGTACCGCTTTCTATCCTTCACTTGCCAGTTTCTTACTGGGAGGAAATTAGATTTGTTTGTTCTGCTATCAAAATGTAGAATCCCTTCGTGATGAGGAACTAAATACGGACGAAATCCAGTGATAACGTAAACTGATCTGTCATCAGTTACAGATGAGGGGAAATTTGAAAGAAATGTGATATTGGGTTGTCCCATCGGAGTCAGCAATAAAGAATCTTTATTCATTTCCCAAAAACTTGCATTGTTGTTATAAGAAGGGATTATAAAAATTCTACCATCCACACAGATTGAGTTTGCAGCATACAAATCAACTGGGTTTCTTGGCGTTTGTTGGGTTATGTTGTAACTTTCCAAATCTATCGAAAAGATTTTATTTATCTCTGTGATGGTATTTGCCCCCAGAATAAATGCAGTTTTCTGAAGCTCGGATGAGGAACAAGATGCAACTGTTGTTCGAAAACCAAGGCTCCAAGGAAGAGTGGTAACAATTGAGCCCACATTGCCCCTATTGTCATATTTAATCACTTGATCCATCAAAGAACCAGCACCAAAAAGTAAGATACTTCCATCTGCAGCAGATTGCAGAGATCCGTGCTGGAAATCCAAAGGCAGTGTCCCATTTTGAACGATTGTGTCAGACTCCAAGGAATATTTTAAAACTTGGGTTGTCGTTTCATTTATTTAGTTAAAGTCAGTTTGGCTAATGGACTAGAAATGTATTGGTATGTATTTTTTGTATTAGATGGAAAAAAATTAATAAAAATCCGTTTAGCCAAACTGACGTTAATTTTGTAAACCTCTGATTCGCAGCCACCGAAAACATAAATAGAATCATCTTGATCATAATGAACCCGATGACAACTTCCGCCCTTGGGCAAACTCGGAATGCAAACAAGTTGTTGTTGGCTCATTGTTCATGTCGATGTAAAATATTTCATCATGATAAATATTCTCAGTCCCTTCCAAATTTCTTGATTTGCCCCCAAAACAAAGTATCCCAGCTATTTTTTCCACAAATAAACATTCTGGGGGGTAATCGAAATAAATGTCCCCGTCTTTCACGGGCCAGTTACAAACAGGGATAAATTCCGTGACATTCGTTCCCAGATCAAAACTAAGGATTCCTTCATAACCGGGAACTTGATTTGGTTGAAATGCTGTGATTACATAAACCGCGTTGCCATCGGTTACAAGAGAAGGGAATCCCTTAAGAAGCGGAAGCGTTAATTGTCCCAATGGAAACATTTCATGGGAGTCAACATCAAATTCCCAAACACTACCGTTGCCATAGTTATTAAAAGGGAACACAAAAACTCTGCCATTCACACAAATTGCACTTGCAGAATGTAAATCAATTGGAAGCCTTTTAAATGATTCTGTGAATTTATAACTTTCCAATTCAAAAGACAGTATTTTATGACGATCGGCTGAATTAAATCCTCCCAAGATGAAAACAGTATTTTTAGAAATGCAAGATTTGACGGAAGGTAACGCATAAGTTGACCATGGTAACGTTGTGGGAACGGAAAAGTTTCCATCATATTTTCTAACCAATCTGTGTGTTTCACCACCACCAAAAAGAACCAAATTTCCTTCCTCATCCAAATGCAGGGATCCGTGATCCGTGTTGAAAAGTGGTTGGAAGGAAATTTGTAATTTGTGAAATGGTGTCAAATTCCAATGAATATTTCAAAAACTGTGTTTCCGTTCCTGGGTAGCAACCTCCGATTATGTAAACTGAATCATGGCCATCAAAAGCCAAACGGTGACACCAATTACCAAGGGGCAGCTCTGCAGACAAATATTTAGCTGCCAAATGCTGCTGAGTTTTGCAAATTGGGAACAAACAAGAGAAAGTTATGAATAATTTCGCAAAACGGAAGCCGAACATTTTTAATTGAAATTTATGATGAGCTTAAAACTTGTGCTGAATCTGTTAAATAGGCAAAAGTGGAAGTGCGGCTCGTTTTTTAAGTTATTAATGAACCATGAACCCAAATTGTCACGGGCGAGACGAGAGTGTGATAAGTTAAGAAAACAATGTCAAATCTACGTAACATTTGATGTACGCATTGTGCCAAAAAGATAATGTATCCAATACGAAGGTCAGTACACGATAACATTTCTGATAAAATTAAATCTCAGTTATATAGTGACGAAATTAATTAAATGTCATGCAAAAACTCTATAATCAGTAAAAAGTTATTTCCGTTAGCTAAATTGTCTGGGTTCTTAATCAATCTTCTGCTTTCCACAAGCAGTTTAAGTAGTTTATGCCCCAAACAAACAAAAATGAGAATTTGATGGCTAGTGTTAGATTCTTTGAGCAATAAATTAATTTAGCATTTGTACATAATTGTCTTAAGTGTTTTTATTGATTACACCACAATTTGAAAGCTTATCAACTCTACATTATGATAGACAATGAGGGCATACAGCATGAATAGTAATTATAGCAGGCTGAGGACCTAGAAATAAAAAGAATATAAAAATCAATTTGTGTAGTTTATATTTACCATGGAAAAATCGTCTCACCGTTTTCAAGTTTTCTAAAGTTTTAAAAGTTTGTTAAACCTTGATCAATTAGATTAAAAATAATTTTATTCAATTTTTATGCTATTTCAAAGGTGAAAATTTAAAATTAGAACCCAAATTCCAAATGTGTCTCCCACTTTTCTGTAGATTTAATGTCCCAAATCAAGTAGCAAAAGTAATCCTTGAACTGGTAAATATTATTGGTAACAGTTCAAGTTTACTTTAGCCATTCGCTTTGAAACAAAAAACAGAGCTGCTTTTTGGAGGTTTCTATTTCAAATGTTGCCAGTAAGCAATCAACTAAAGGACGTTATAAGCAACCCTCAAGTTAAAAACCTTACTAACGACATTTTTGAAAAATTAAGAAACTTCAAAGTCTCTATTTTAAAATTGTCCTGCTTTTCCTTGGAAAAAAGAAAGTCTGCTTTCACCACCTACGAGAGTTTAACTGCTGGAGAAAGTTTCCATGAAAAATGGAGAGAAGCGAGGCACAAAAATCTTTTTGCTGAGGTGACTACATCAGTTTTATTAAGACAAAAATGTTTTAATTAAAGGCTCAAGTATTATGAATATTCACCGCTCATAACAATTTACATCTTAATGAATTATTACCATTATCTTTTAGTAAATGAGTAAGCAAAACTTATTTATTTAATTGAAGGCGCGTTTAATTAGAATTTGTATGCGAAATAAAAATGTTAACGATTGGACTAAATGAAAAATAAAATGACGACAATTTTCTTAGTCAAATCAAATATTCGTGTTCATTTCCCACAATTAGACATTTCCCTAAAAATTTATAAGAACATTTATTTTTTTCTCTCACTGTAATTAAATGCAAAATAATTGCACCCGAGAAAGTTATTACTGAAATGAAAATGGTTGAACCATTGAATTTTATTGACCAAGCAGAATTTTGTAAATGCCTGTGGTCTCTTTAACTCTCGAATTCTTTGACCTAACTACCTGGAATTTAATTAAAATGATAATATGGATAAAGTTTGATATCGCTCGAAAGGTCATAACACGTGGAGCTCAATGATGCAATAGCATTTAGTTTTTGCCGTAACATGGGTCCAACTGCCGAGTGTTTTCAAAAATATTTTCTCTTTCTCCAACTTATGGATGCTTTTGTATATTAACCAAATGTATTCAGCTTTTAAAATGTTTAAAATGAATTACCAAATGAAAAATTAGAACCCAGCAATCTGATGAAAGTTTGTATTCATTGACTGAAGATTGGAGATGGAATATCTTCAAAGCAACTGACAAAAGTAACCTCTGTACTGGTAGAAAGACAAACATTCTTTTGATTACAGCCACAGAGGAGACATTCGTCATTCAATTTGAAATAGGAAATCAAGTCAAATCCAGTTGAGCCTTTAAGACTAAAGTTGTCTTCTGGAGAATTCAGTTCCAAGTGTCATAGTGAATTACCACCTCCAAGGAAATAATAAACCTTGAAGTTGGAAGCTCACTATCGACACTTTCACAAATAAATTTTAAAATGCTGAAATTACTGTTTGTGTTGTGGCGTTAATTAAATTTCCAATTCAATCCCTTGAAAAAGAGAGACAAGTCTGAAGAAGCGACGCTAAAAGTTGACTAAGACGACGAGTCGCTAGGATCCATTTTATTAACGCTTTAGCGTTTTATTAATAGACAAAAACGTTTTAATTAAGGAGATAAATATACATTAAAGTTTATAGCAATTTAATAATCATTGGTTATATATTTGCATAGACTTCGAATTATTGATTGTTGATTATTTTATGGAGTAGTAAAAATGTTTACGAACTGACGATCATTAAATGGGTCCCTGTAAAATAAGATATGCCTGAACGTTTAATTAGCTCAAAAAGTTGTCTTTGCAGTTTTATTTTCCTTCCTTAAGCCATTTCCTAAAATAAAGGTATTTATGTATTTTATTCTCATAAGAATATTTTGCTATAAATCAATTGTTTAAATCGATTTTTATTTTCCATTCATGTGAGCATTTGTTTCAAGATATTTAACGCCAAGAAAATAAATTGGTTATATTGGACTTAATGAGTTTTATTGATTATCTGTTTTGCGTCGCATCATTAACATAATTAATTAAATTAATTTAGTTAATATGTTTACTTGACATAGTCCTTTGCAATTCGACAATTTTAATCCTTTTCATGATACTGAACTCGATAAAGTGGCAGAAAATAGAGTAATACAGCAAAACTACAATTTTAAAATGCATTTAAAACAACAGCAAACCAAAGATTATTCACATTTTGTCAGTAAATCATTTGGAGACATTGTTTCACAAAATCTCCCAAACCCATCAAAATCTTTACTCAAAACTGCGTCGTACTTTTTCCGAATTTCCCAATTCACCGGATTTTTTCCGCTTTCTCTAAAGTCATCTGCGAAAAATGATGCCGTCCCTTTCACTTTAGAACACTCTTTGACTTCTCCATCCACCATTTTAAACATCTTTTTAATCCTATTTTCTATCATTTTGGTAGTTTCAAGTACAACAACTGAAAACGAGAAAATGAAGTTGTGGGCGAAACTATTAACCCAAAGTGGAAACACAACTTTTCGTACTGTCAATGTCATTTGGTAACTACCTAATTTTTTATGTGTCACAGCCATACATTTTAAATAATATTTATTTAAGGGTCTTGGTCGCCTTGGTCACCCCATTTTTAACAAGGTTTGATATTTTATATCGAAGAAAAGCAATCGTACAATTTTGGAACAATTTCGTGAAGCTAATTTTAGAGTTTGACCATTTTCCAGAAAACAAATTTCCAAACAGATTCAGAAATATATTTTGTTTATTGGCGTTGTCAAATTTATTTGTCACAGTTATTGGGACAATTGGAACATTTAAAGTTTCTGCAAGTTTAGCAATAGCTTCAGATTTTTATTTGTACGTTTTTGACTTTCTCCAACATTTTGCAGTGACTTGCATCATTTTCTTGCAAATTTGGTCTATAAGTCTGTTAGATTTGTTTCTGCCTATTTATGAACATTTTGGAAGTTTGGTCGTGGAAGAAATGAAAAGACTCAAAGAAAGCTTTGAGGAGAAAGGAAAGTTAAACATGCTCCAAATCAAAAAGTTGCTTAAACTCTATCAATTAATTGATGGCCAAACTTTGGAATTTAATAAAGTTTTTTCAACTCGGATGGACATTGAAGCATTTTATGCATTCGGCAGTTTGATATTTTATGGATATTTTTCCCTCATATTTTATCAAAAGGGGCAGATTTCTTTCGTTGTTGGAAATATTTGCTACAGCGCACTTGCAGAAAGTTGGCTTTTTTGGATGACGCGTTCATCTTCCGGGATTACGCAAAATTGCGAAGATTTTTCCAAATATTTGACATATTTGTGTGTGCAAATTGAAGAAAGGGGTGCAATAGTCCCTGGCTATTCAGAGGTACTAAGTTTTAAGCCACTTAAAATCAGTTTTAATTGCAATTATTTCAGATGAAAATGATGGCAAGTTACATTTCAAATAACGGAATCAAGATTAAAAGTAATTTGGCTGATTTTAACCTTCGACTTTTGGTTTCGGTATGTGCATGTATACCTATAATGTTTTTAAATTATGCAATGCATGTACCCCATTTTTTTTTTTTTTTTTAGATTTTTGCATCTGTCTCAACATATCTTCTTATAATTGTACAATTTCATTCTGGAAATTAATTTGTTAAATTTTGTTAACAAAACACGTTGTGCATTGTAAATATCTGTATTTTTGCAAAACACGCGCATTCAATACCAATATCAATTTCAGTGGTCAAATAATTATCGAATCAATAAATTACTAATTAACTAATTGTTCTGATCAAACAAATGAAAATCATACCAATATTATTCATTAACAAGCACAGGACAACGAGGAAAGTCTTGAACACTTATTAGCCAAATAGAATCATGGCTTTAAAGAACCAAGTGGCGAAAAAATATTCGAATTTTGTTAGCAAACAATTTACAACCATTGTTCCTCAAAATAGAATGGAAAAACCATCGGCATTTTTATTAAAAATGGCGTCCCCGTTTCTTAGAATTTCTCAATTCACCGGATTCTTTCCATTTTCATTGAAAAAGGTTTCCCCTCAAAATGGCTTGGCTCCATTCACATTAAAAAATTCCCTAATTTCTCCACCAGCTATTTTAAATATGGTTCTAATTATTTGTACTGCTTTGTTATTATTTGCCCCTTTAACAACTACCACCGAAGATAAGATGAAATTTTGGGCAGACCAATTAATCCAAACTGGAAAATCAACTTTCCGCATTGTAAATCTCATTTGGTATTTATCCAAATTTTTTAAAAATTTCAAAAAAAAAAATAGTTTTAATCCATTTTCTATTTCAGGATGATTGGTGCATTGGTCATCCCTTTTTTGACAAGAATTGATATTTTATACAGAAGGAAACAAATCACTGAATTTTGGGACGACTTTGTGAAACTAATTTTTGAATTTTATTACTTTGAAAACAAAAAATATCCGATCAAAATCAGAAATATTTTCCGCAGTTTGGCTTCAATAAATTTGGCAGTCTCAATTTTAGGGGTCATAGGATCATTTACATTTACCTTAAGTTTAGAATCTAAAGATGGATTAAACGATTTTGAGTCTCTCAAATATTTTTCCATAAGTTGGATTGTTTACCTCCAAGTTTTTTCTGGAATTTTGTTAAATTTGTTTATGCAAGTTTACGCACATTTTGGGAAACTTATTTCAGTCGAGATAAAAGAAATTGAAGCGGAATTTGAGCAAACAAGAAAACTAAACATGATTAAGATGAAGAAACTGCTTAAATTGTATACGTTGCTGGACAAACAAACTTTGGAATTTAACAAGATATTTTCAACTCGAATGGATATTGAAGCATTTTTTACTTTCGGCAGTTTAATATTCTCTGGATATTTTTCCCTGATATTTTATAAAAATGGGAATACTGGTTTCATGTTGGCAAATATTGTTTACGGCCTGTTTTCTGAAATATGGATATTTTGGTTTGTAAGTTCATCCACTGGGATTACGCAGAATGGCGAAACATTGTCAAAGCATTTGACATATTTGTGTCTGAATGTTGAGGAAAAATGTGGAATTGTTGCTGGATACTCCAAAGTATTCAAACATTTATAATTGGTTAAAAATAATTTTAATGGATGAGTTTAAAAATTGTACATAGATGAAAATGATGGCAAATTATGTGTCAAATAACGGAATCAAAATTAAAAGCAACTTGGTTGATTTCAATCTCCGACTTTTGGTTTCGGTATGAAAAAACATTTGTTATGCAATTTCAAAGATATGTATTTAATGTTTTTTTTTAGATTTTGGCATCAGTCGCAACATATTTGTTAATCATTGTCCAATTTCAATCTGGGGACAATTAATAAATGGGAGTATGAACAATTCGTTAAATAAATAACGGCGAACGTGTTTTTACAAAACCCATGCAAACTAATTACGTTTGATAACATAAATAATTTATTCTACGAATATCAATTATCGCTAATGCAACAATTAATAAAATTATAATTAACTAATGCATGTTTTTGACCTTTTTATAAACTATTTATTTCTCACCAATGTCTAAAGTGTGCATATGGTAACCTAAGAAACAGCATCAGTTATGGGCTTGAACAAAAACCAGAAGGAAAAGGACTATTCACAATTTGTTAGCAAAGCATTTGGAAATATAGCCATTGTCCCTCAAATTGTGCAAAAACCTTCAAACTCTTTGCTCAAAACTGCATTCTACTTTTTCAGAATTTCACAATTTACTGGATTCTTTCCAATTTCTTTAAAACAAAGTACGACGATAAATGATATCGTTCCGTTCACTTTAGAGACTTCTCTAACTTCTCCAAATGTCATTTTAAACATTGCTTTAATAATTTTCACTGCTCTCTTACTATTTATTACGTTGAAAACAACCAACGACGATCAATTGAAAATGTGGGCAGAAATTTTGACAAATCAAGGTGCAAAATCAACTTTTCGCATTGTGAATGTCATATGGTATATAGTAATTTTAAAGCCTTGTCACATATTTCTCTGCCACATAATATGAGTGCGATTATATTTCAGGGTCATTAGCACCTTGATCGTTCCTTGTCTAACAAGATTGGATACTTTATGTCGACGAAAGGAAATCATACAATTTTGGGAAGAACATGCCAAACTAATTTTAGCATTTGATAATTTTCCAAACACCAAATTCCCTTCAAAATTCCGAAAAGTATTTTATTTGTTAGTTGGACTAAACGTGGTCATAACAATTTTTGGAGCAGTTGGTTCATTAACTTTTTCGCTAAGTATAGGCTCTGAAATTGGATTTAGTTTGTATGTATTCGAGTTTCTCAAACATTTTTCAATTAGTTGGATAGTTTATCTACAAGTTTTTTCAGGGGTTTTTCTAACCTTGTTTTTACCAGTTTACAAAAATTTCGGAACATTAATTGTTGATGAGTTAAAAGCTGTTAAAGCAGAATTTGTGGCTGGAGAAAGCTTGAATATGTTTAGAGCCAAAAAGTTGCTTAATCTCTACAAACTACTCGATAGTCAAACTTCAGAATTTAACAGAATTTTTTCAACCCGGATGGATATTGAAGCATTTTACCAATTTGGGAGTTTGATATTCTATGGATACTTTTCCCTAGTTTTTTACCAGAAAGGGAAAGCTGGCTATATTTTTGGAAATATTGTTTATGGCTTGTCTTCAGGAAGTTGGATTTACTGGATGACAAATGCATCTTCTGGGATCACACAAAATAGTGAGTGTTTTGCAAGAACTTTGACGCACTTGTGTTTGGATGTAGAACAGAAAGGTGGAATTGCTTCTGGATATTCTGAGGTGCATAGCAAATCCTAAAAATTCAATTTTAATAGTTATATTCACATTTTAAACGATAACAATCGGTTGGACTTTTTAGATGAAAATGATGGCAAACTACGTGTCAAACAATTGCATCAAAATTAAAAGCAATTTAGTGGATTTCAACTTGCGACTTTTACTTTCCGTATGTGATAAAAAATACAACAACATTGCTAATTATAAAATCCTATACTTTATTCTAGATTCTTGCATCAGTCTCCACGTATCTCCTCATCATTGTGCAATTTCATTCAGTGGACAAGTAACCATTTAATCGATAACTAATGGACTCCTCACGCCTCTCCTAATTAATTAGTTATTTCTTAACACAACGCCTATTTATTTAAGAAATTGTCCGGCATATCAAACAAGGAAATAAATTACTAAAGTTCATTGCATTCATTCTTAAAAAACTTCCAAAATGGAGCTGGGTAAAGGAAATTTTTTCAAGAAACAATATTTTATTGGAAATATGAACATCCCAACTCCATTTGTGTTACCAAATCAGTCAAAAGAAATCAAGATAAAATCCGAAAAAAGTTTTTCCCAAAATTTCATAACTACTGCTCTATTTGCTTTCAAGATTTCTCAGATCACTGGATTTTTCCCATTTTCAATTAATCGCTCACAAAATAATTTAACTCTTGAGCATTTTTTGTGCTCATGGCCAACTTTCTTCAATATTTTTGTTATGCTATTATCTCCCTTAACAATTGCTGGAAAAATCGGCCTTCATGACGGAAATGTTGAGGCTTGGAGTGAAACTTTTAAAAAT
Organism: Proisotoma minuta; assembly: GCA_034698145.1. Taxonomy (NCBI): domain Eukaryota; kingdom Metazoa; phylum Arthropoda; class Collembola; order Entomobryomorpha; family Isotomidae; genus Proisotoma; species Proisotoma minuta. The sequence continues at coordinate 11,442 of JAQIXN010000628.1, forward strand.
CGGGGACAAGTGACATTTCGAACAGTCAACAAATCATGGATACTTTTGGCGTTATTCCTCCCACTTTCTGCCCGATTTGATATTTTTCTAAAACGAAAAAAGTTTATAAAGTTTTGGAATAATTTTGTAGCACTGTTAAAAGAATTTGATAGTTTTGAAAAAACAAGGCTTAGATTTATGCCCGTTTTTATTGTGTATTCTTTGCTATGTAGTGTCGTAATTTGTTTGGGACTTCTTGCAACACTTCAACTAGCGTTTGTCCTTCTTTTTGAGTTGAAATGGGTGGAATTATTCAAGGAATTGGTCAATCATTTCTTCACTACAATTGTTATATTGTTTCATGTGTTCCCTTGCATTGTCTCGCTTTTGTTTTGCTTAGCTTATGAACATTTTTTACACTTTGTTTTAAGAGAGATGAAGAGCAGTAATTTTGAGTCGGAGAAAGTTAGAAAACTGATGTATTTGTATAAGGCAATTGATCATCAAGTTGCTGAATTTAATGCAATGTTTTCCACAAAGTTGGGGATTGAAACTCTCTATCTTTTCATTAGTGTGTTGTTTTATGGATATTTTTCCATACTTTTTCTCCAAGAGGGACAAATTGGTTTCATGATCATGAATTTAATTTACACAATATCAGCTTGGATTTGGTTTTCCTGGTTGGCGAAATCTTCTTCAGGAATTACTGAAAGGAGTGCAGCCTTTTCAAAAATTTTGGGGTATGCAAATCTTCAAATTGAGGGAATGAGGGAAGAGGAAAAGAGGAAAATTGAAGCTTTTCATGAGGCAAGGTTAAAAATAATTTTAAAACTGTTTGATTTCCTTGAATTTATTTTATTTATAGATGAAAACGCTCTCAATTTATATATCAAACAATCGAATCCGAGTTGGAAGCAATGTTGGGAACTTTGATCTCAAACTTTTGGTTTCGGTAAATTAATTTTAAATGGCTCCCAAATATAATTGCTTCAAATTGTTGTACATATTTCAGCTCATGTCATCATTTGCAACTTACCTAGTGATCATTGTACAATTCCAGTCAGTAGACAAATCTTAATTTAAATTAGAAAATATTTTACTGCTTATGAAATGGAATTAAAATATATGAACCTACAAATATTTGCAATGACCCAAATCCATTCTACAGAGATTTTTTAAATATTTATTTAGGTATTTTAAAATATGTTTAAAAGCAATGCTCAAAGAGAAAATAGCTTAGGCAACTTTCTTTTGAAGCTGCTTGTTGTTGAACAATGATGCAAGAGAAATCTGGATGTAAACTTCTATGTGGTTTTATGCAATTTTATTAAGCAAATTCAGAAATCATCAAAAAATTAAATGCGACTTAATTTTATGTCTTACACAAACCATAAATCTACGATTTTACTACAGAGTACACCTCTACAAGTCTAAATCAGCTTTAACTTCAAATGATTGAGTATTTTATATTTAATCTTAAATTAAGTATAATATTTACTATTAGGATTAAGGATAATTTTATGTACATTTGGTAATTTAATACCGGATCGATGTGGGTAAACCTTGCACTCATAATTGTTAACAATTATGATATTTTAACTTAATTAGATTTAGGTTATAGGTAAATACAACAATATACTTACATTATGCTAATTGTTCTTTAAACTACAAGAACTAAAACTACTCTCGTAACTTTAGAGCACCGTTTTAAGTACATCAATTTTACTCAAAATAATTCAAATTCACACAGGACTTTAAATTTGGTCATCTTAGCATTTTAATCTCAATTATAGAACATGCGGAAATAATGAAATTGAAATTCTTTTGGCAACTTGAAAATTAAAAGAGTCAAATTTGTGTGATGTGTGTATTAAGTTATTAACCAAATCTCCAAATCTCCTTTAAAAATTCATATGGACAGTAAATATTTGATTCGTTCGTAGGAAAAATGCTACCTAAACATTTATCATTTGGCATTATCATTATATTTTAACGTTGAGTAACTTAACTTGCGTTATTTCAATGACTTATTAATTACGTTACACTTAAAATTGGTAGATAATTAACGTACAATATTTACAAATTTACACTGCTTAAAGAGCTCCCAGTTCCTTGTGTTGCTTGTTTTATATCATGCAATTGTTTCCAATGACTCAATTCGGTTTATGTACATTAAATGATATTAAAAACGGGATTATAATTACTTAGTTATTAAGTTACCTTAAGCAACTGATTTTGAGTATTATTATTTTATGATGCTTAGCTAAATACATGTATTAAATTAAGATACTCCTTTTCACAACAAACCACCTCAACGATGTAAAGGTCTAGCCGCAATTCTTTCAAAGAACGCGAGAAATATTTCCCCCAAACGAAACTTGGGAAACTTTGGAACCTTGTAAATAATTTTTTGTTTATGAAGCTGAAGGTAGTCAAATTCAATTTCCGCGTTGGGAAACAAAACTTGAACCTCATTCCTTCGCTTCTCCTCTTTATTATGGAGCATCATTTCGTGGTAAGCGGAATTTCTCAAATGGAGATCAAGAAGGATTTTGCTGACCCTTTGACCCATCCCCCGAATTGCAATATCCGAAAGACACGCCATCAGTTCTTTCCCATCATCATTTACTTTCCCATGCACAATCAGTTTTCGGAGCTTGGGGTAAGCACACACTTCACGCTCACGACCATCTTCGATTTTCACTTTGTTCGTCTTCAAAACGTAAATAGGGTACCAATGCAAGTCTGGGAGATAAAGAATAAGCAATATTTTCATCTTGTATGATATCTAATAAATTCCAGTCTTACCCAAACTTTTCAAATTGTTCATTTCCGGGATCTTCAACTCCCCATGTTCCAGGAATAAATGGAGACCCAAACTGGTCAATTGATTTTTGTACCTCTCCAAAAATGTCTCTGCATCTTCCACATCGCTGTCATTAACGGAAAATACGAAATCTGTCAGTTGGAAAAGATTTCCTTCAGTCAACAATTTCCAAGTCTCCGGCAAGATTTGATTATTAATGTCAATTGACGTAAACTGCTCCAATTGTCGAGGGAGTAACTCATTCATGGACAACAAAAAGCCGCCCGTGTCTTGACCCCAACCACTCAGTTTTACAGATTGACAAGAAAGTGGGATGGTCTCTAAAAGATAGTGGTGGCAGAATTCCCAGCCTGTCGACTGATAATCTTCAATTACAAGCTGCTTCAGGAATGGGAATGTTGATGGAAGAATTCCTACAGCGCTGTCACCATCCATATCCATCCACGGATCCCAACGAATAAAGGAAAGTTGCAATTTTTCAATTTTTTGGCACTCGCTTAAGAAAATGAAGATCTGGTATCCACTCATGTCACTGATGAATGCAAAGAGATGTTTTGGTTTTGGGGTTTTTTAATTTATTTAACCTACTTACTAGTCAATCTGAAGTTGGAGTGATATCACTTTGTCGCCAATTTTCGGCAGCCGTTCCAACACTTTGTCAATGTCCTCGGGTTTGTAGCCATGGCTGTTGTAATTGTACCTTGTTGGGTTGTTGGCCAAATAATTGATAGCAATATTTTTCTTGTGCCATCCATGTTTTTTTACCCATTTAAAAAATGGGAGTAGTTGATGGTTTTTCAGTTTCACTAGGGATTTTGCTTCCAAGTATTTTTGACTGCGTGAATACCAGTCAGGATTTACTCGAGAAAGATTTTTCAAATCCTCCAAATCCGTCACGTTTTCCAAAATTTTTTCGCAAATCTGGATATAAAATACTGTTTTAAACAAAGTTTAACCGTGAGAGTAACAAATGAGACAAACAGAGTGGTTTGTATTGACCTTTAGACAAGGGCATAAGCCAATTGGGATAATTTTGCACTTGGTAAAAAAATAAATTGAGACGCTATTTTGCAAAAGGACTTAATTTTTTGTCTTTTTATCCCGATTTGACCCGTTTACTTGGGACAGGAGGATCTAACTGTGGTAGGTGAAGTTTCAGTAAAGTTTGCAACAGACAGGATGTGAAACGGCCAATTTGTTCAGGTTTTATTAGAATAGACGGATGAACAAACGAGTCAAAATCTTACCAATTCTATGTTGAATGCCAAATTCTCTCCAGTTAATTTCGGTTTTGCCATTTTCCCAACATTCACTTTAAGCCACTTTCTCCTAGAAGAAAATTACAGTGGCTTTATCTTCCCACTTTGGGGAAGAGAAAGGGGAAGAAGCTTCCTTTGCATCTTTCTGGCTCATATATCGATTTCCAAGTGGCTGGGACTGGCCTAGAAACATTCACTTGCACTTTTAACCCACTTTGCCCACATTGCGTTTGCTTCGTTATCCATAAACTTTTTGGAACTTTCCGAGGTAATAACGGGCATATAACGAAGCCAAAGATGAATTAATTTTGTTATCAAAAATGCAACATGGCATATGTCCAACCCCCTGGAACTGTCAGGGGGGATGGAATTAAGGTTTTGGAACAATCCAGTCATGATTATGGAGCCACCTGTAGTGCTGGGATTCGGGGGTCGGAAGTGATACGCAGGACAATTCCCCCCTCCCCAACTTTCCCCAACTTTCTCTAACCTTTTATCTTTTTTTGCTGTCTTTTGATGACTACTTCCCGTCTCATTTCCTTTAATCAAATACAAATAAATTATACTATAATTATAGGTTTCATAATTGGTCTGACTCGAATTTAAATAGAATGGGGAGAATTATACATCCTTTTGACATCATTTATGTTAGCTTATATTATCTGTATTAGCTGCTTGATTTATTATTTAGATTATTATCAAAGCATTTAAATGAAAGGACAAGTCGCAATTATTAATTGAGTAAAAAAATTAGTGAAATCAACTAAATAAAATAGCAATTGCAAATTGCGTCACATTGGATTCTCTTCACCTTCAAGGAGAAAGTAGAGCACAAGGACCACAGCCACAGCCTGTGATTCACAGAATCGAAAACGAGTAAATTTTCATTGGCTGATGAAAAATTTAGGAAATGGAAGAGGGTAACATCCAATTTTTCGTGATGCGGTGGAAATTAATCCAGTTTACTTTCTTCAAAATTGTTTCGCGTAATGGTTGCTAAAAACATTACCTTTTATTAGCCTTTCACTGCTCAATACTTCCTTTAATGACATTTTTACCAAATAATCTAAACCAATTGGCTGTTTCTGCAGCGGTTATCTATTCTGCTTTGCGTTTTTCACAGCTTAGCAGAGCAGCTGGGAACTTATCGATCCAAGGTCTTCTACAATGCATTATGCATTATGCACGTGCGTGTATCGATTTGCACGCACGATGACCTCTCCTGCCCTTTTTCTTACGCACAGTCAACAGTCAACACGCAACAGTTATTCTCTTTCCATGGAACTAAAGATGAATGAACTAATTGATGATTTTCTAACAAAAATCTAGCCCCCAAAATTAATTATCTCTAAAATGTCATCATCCTTAAAACAAATCCGCAAAAACTGTAATATCTGATATCATACAATATAAAATTTCATATTTGTTTTCACATTTATTTGGAATTATGATGAAATGTCTTTGGATGATTTGGTATCTCTTCTCGTGCATGGAAAATCTGACAAATATTTCCATAAGCTCAGTTATAATTGAGCAATGAAAGTAAGTGATCTGTGAATTCACCATGTAAAAACAACCCAGCGCAGTCGAGATCTGGGGAATAGATACAAAGAGAAAGTTGATGAATTTATGACCCCACCCAAGCGCAACGCATGTTTACTCATATTATCTTCCGGAAGGAAAGTTTATAGCCCACCCACGTCATCTGCTCCAGATGCAACAGTCCAACAATTAGCAAATGTTTAATATTTACAAGCCATAGCTACACCATTCCTCATAATTTGTCTGGAAATCTAAAAAGAAAGCATCGCTAATGTAAGTTGTGTTTAAAAAAGCTTGTGCAACAGTCAGTGTTTAGAACGTCTACAAGTGGAGAAAGTCCAAGGAAAATGTTTTATCTTCATTTTTTTTATTGTCCAGCCAAATATTTAGAATTAGACGCATAAATTTAAATTGGCAGTGCAGCAGATGCTATAATACTGTTATAACTTTCAGCAAGATGCAAAGCAACTCTGAAGCATCAATTGGTCATTCCCCTCCCCCAAATTCAACCCTAGCCCCAATTGAAATGTCAGAATTGAACAAATACATGAATTTCAATGGATTGAGCGGTGATGTTGCAAAAAATTGTAAACTCGCAATTGCCACGGTGCTTAAAGGGGGAGGGAATCAGAAAGTGGCTCCGGATCTGGCTTTTGCCATTGTCCTCACCAAATCTGGCGAAGTTTATACTTACGGAAGGGTAATTATTTTTACAAGTGTTGAAATATAAACATCTTAATTTAATTTTGAACTGTAGGACTTGGATGGGATGCTGGGAAATGGAGGGGATGTGGAATTTAGAAAACGTGGGATGCATTGGTCAAGGGATCCTATTCCAGATTCGGCCAAAGTTGGTTGGAATAAAATTGAAGAACTTTGCGACAAGGATATTGTGGGCAAGTTTTAACTTTTTACCAAAATGTTTGAAAATGTTAGATGATAAAATAGAAGGGACACAAATCCTCTACTCGGGCTTCAGATAGTTGCACTCGAGGTTTTATTTTATTTTAAGAGCTTTTTCTGACTATTTATTTTTTTGCAGACATTTACGCACCTAGTTTTCAATCCATGTGTTTTGCCATTACCAAATCCGGATGCGTCTACTCTTGGGGTCTGAATGATAACAAACAATTAGGTCATTCCTGGGGCAAAGAAGTTGTCAACACTCCCACTCGCATTGAACTTGATCCAATCCACAAAATCAAGGAGTTGGTAACAACAAAGTATCAAACCTACGCGTTAACTACCAAAGGGGAAGTATTTACTTGGGGTAGAGCGTGGACTGGTAAATTCGGCACAATCCGTCAAGTGTGCACTCCCAATTTCCAAGTCTTGAGCAACATAAAGACAATTGAAGGGGGATTTGGATATTTCTGTGCTCTGAGTAATGATGGGGATGTGAGAACGTTTTAAATTTGAAATATCATATATAATAGAAGGGTTTATTGCAGGTTTACGCTCTAAAGCAAAAAGATTCTACCATGGGCACATGTTATCATGTGAAACGTATGCAAATGGATTTAAATAACGAGGTCAGAGTTAAAGAGGTAAATAATTTTTTAATTGTCACTGTAACACATTTTCAGCAATCCTTCATTCAAATAGATCCAAGATTTGGAGCGTTTGCATTTCTAACAAAAGAATTTGGATGAACTTTCTCCAGGAGAAAGTGACCCTATGTATTCTTAAGATAACTTTTATGATTTAACTTTCCAGATAAGCTGTGGCCATAAGCACGTGCTGGCGTTGGCTGAGGACGGCAGAATTTTTGGATGGGGGATCAACAGAGATTATCAACTAAACGACACAAAGGACCCAGAATATTGTGACCCCGTTTCCCTTGCCAACAATTTCAAACCCTCGCCAACTCCACACAATGTCAAAGGGATAGCGGCTTTTGTCAACATGAGTTGCTGTGAATTGGAGTCTGGGGACATTTACTTGTGGGGTTTAGTTGTTGATCCAAAAGAAAGAGTAGAGAACCGAAGGGCTCCATTTATTGTTCAAGGATGTCGCGATTTACAAGACATCATTTTGCGTAACTACTATCCTTATATCACATGGAAGCCATTGGTAGGAAAGGGAGTGGTGCAAAATGGAATTGAAGATAAAGGGGGGGAAGGTTCAGTAATTAGTTGTGCAGGTAAGGGAAAATCCGTTTAATGTGGTGAAAATTCAAAACGGTAAAAACTTGTTCAAACAAGGACTGATTTTAATTACAGGGCCATCAAGTTCTAGCGGCCCATCCGCCATCCCAACCATCGAAGGAGGCAATTCTGAACGTGCTTCATGTTCAAGCCAAAGCTTACGCTCTAGAAAAAGATCGATCTCGAGTGAAAGCTCATACTCGACAGAAAGCTTGAGCTCAGAAAAAGGTAAGATTGGGATGAAACGAAGGGCAAGTTCAAACGACACAGGAATTAGCCTAAGTTTAAGGAAAAGACCAGGGAGTCCATGGGGCAAAAATGTAGTCTGGAAACGACAAAAGAAAAGCCAAGATACTGACCCCGGAAAATCAATTGCAAATCCCCCACAACCTGGTCCAGAAAGACCAAAAATTATTCAAAAATCCCCAGCAATTGAGCAAACCCAGCTTTCGACATCAAATTCAATCCCGGATATGCTTACATATTACTCAAATCTTGATCTAAGTGATGTCAAATTTAAATTTGAAGGAGTCACCATAGAAATATTCACGGCGACTTTGAAATACTTGAGAGACAAATACCCGTATTTTAGAGAGAAGTTTACGGACACGTTAGTTAAAATATTAATTCCATATTTGCAAACGAATTAATTGCGTTCCTTTCCAGAAATGAGGTTATCATTGAGAACATTACTTTGAAGGCTTTCAGTGAATTTTTGAACTTTGTCAACAATGACAAAATGAATTTTCAGAACGACGATTGGGAAGATTTGTTGAGTAAGGAGAAAGTTAATAGTTTATGAAGGGGTGTAACGTAAATTTTGGGGTCATTATTTAAAACAGGTTTGTTAAAATTTGTGAACGAGCCAACAATCAATGACACGGAGATTAAAACGAAATGCGAGGACTTGTTCTTTGTAATGGTGGTCGAAAATCCCTTGGAAATTTACATTGATTGCAGGGAAATTGATTATGAGGTGAATTTGCATTGTTTAAAACTCAAATAAGTTTCAAATTATATTTTCCCTTAATAGGTGGGCTACAACTTGGCTTTCAATTACATCTGTGAACATTTGGAGGAATTTTGTCCAACAAGGCTGTTGGAAATTTCAGATACATTTCGCCAGTACAGAGAACACTGGATGATTTTGAACGTATTGATTGCAGATCTTAGGCGACAAAGAAATAATTTTTGGATTTGAAGGGTGTGAGAACTATTTTTTATTTCTAACTTTACAATTTATACAAATGGAGAGATTGCCGATATTTAAAAAGTAAATCTTTTGTCTTCTTCAAGTTTTAGAAAATTAATAAAATCAGAAAAAGGCTTAATACTCGCGATTAATGAGACCAAGACCACTTTAGATTTTATCAAACTATATTTTAAAATGGTTGCAGCGATGCAAAAAAATTAACAATATTTTATTAATGTCCAGCTTGATGAAAATGATATTTTCTTGATTTATTGTGAAAATGGTATATTCTTAAATGCCAAGCTTAGAAAGTATGCAGCATTTTTATATTTTTAAAGACAAAAAATATTTTGTTTTGTTAACAGTTAACTGTTCTGGTCACATAAGTTATAATTTTTTTGTTATTAAACAGCTTATATATTGGCCAATTGTTAATCAATGTTGGTCTTAAAATTGGCGGAATGCAATACTCCAAAATGGTTTGAATCACTGACATTAAATTTATTTGGATGAGTGCTGAATTTATATTATAAATAGAAATATATCCTTACGGGTACCCCAATCAAGTTAAAATTTGTTTTTTTTAATATGGTCATCTCGATTTGTGCCAAATTTCATCAAAATCGGTTTAAAAATGAGTCTAAAACGTGTTGGATCTCGCTCCCGTTACACTGTAACGTACGAGGTGTCCGAGTTTTTGTTGGGCCTGGAAATGGGCGACCTTTCTTCTCTGCGCAAAATTGTCCCTCGTCGTCGAAATTAAATGAAATGGCGAATTTCACGCACTGCTAGTTTCACTTTACTATCGACTTTATTTTACTGACAATTTCTACGCCTTTTAACAATTATTGACTTTACCAAAATATTACTGTCGTGCAGAGACGAAGTACAAAGTAGAAGTGTGCCTAAAAGCACGCTGCACACATAAGAAATCTTAAGTTTAAACAAAATAGCCACTAGATGGCCCTAAAAACTAACAAAAGTTTTTGTATGTAAAAGTAAAAACAAATTGAGAATTATCTTATGAAAACTAAAATTACTCAAATCCAACACTTAGCAAAGTGGACATGAAAGTGGCTGGAAGAAATTCAGGGGTATTGACCCCAAAGTGGACGACGGCGTCCAATCTCAATTTGGAAGGAATGGATTATCCCGTAATTGTAAAAGCTAGTGATGGCTACTGCAGTGTCCACATGACAAAAAAATCCATCTGCAATGTGACCAATTTTTTAAAAAAATTATAGAACATTTAGTAATATTGACATTCCGGAGGCATAACTAATTAAAATTCTCATTTTCCAGAATGAAGAAGAAGTGCTAGAGCAAATAATTTTTTTGAAGAGTCAAACAGACAATCCCTGCAAAGATGTCTTGATCGAAGAATTTATTTTGGGGGATGATTATTCGTGTATGGTATTGGAAACCGTGGATGGCGTAATTCCCCTTCGACCAATTGTCTACGAATATCCCAAGGGATGGAATCCAAAGGATTGTTTCTTGGATTGGGAAGCAAAATGCGCCCCACTCATGGACGAGGTCGGAAAGGGCAAAGAAATTGTGGGATATAGGTATGGAATTTTAGAAATTTGGCAATTACAAATTATTCAGCTAAAGTATTCAGCTAAAGTTGAGAAAAAGCACAGGAGCATATTTTATGGTTTAGAAACAACAAATAATTGCAAATGCTTTGTTTTTAATACAAGCACAAACGTTTTTAGCAGCGTGTCAAACTAACTTTTTTGTTTCTTTGTTTTCTCCAGAGTTGTAACTGAGAAGGATGAGATTTCAAAGAAAGTTCAAGAGGCAAGTGTGAAGGCTTTTATGGCCCTTGGAGTAGCTGGAAGTGGGTACGCAAGAGTTGATCTCAGGGTCAGAGGTCAACAGATTTACATGTTGGAGGTAAGTATTTACTTATTTGATATTTTATTCGTGAGTTTTATACTTTTTTTCAAGTTGGCATAAAATCCTTGAAATTTAAGCTAACTAATCCCTCTATAATCATTTCCTCAGGTGAATCACACCCCCGCCTTCTTCTGCCCCAAGGGAAACTTGTACGGGGACGATGACGTGCTTATTGAGTCATTTCCTGGTCAACACACCCGACTCGTGGATACTCTAATAGCGAGCAAACGTTCTATGCTATCTATCGAACACTTTTACAATGATGCTTCTTCGCTCTACGACTCCGATTTTTCCACCCAAAGAAACATGAGTGTTTGGGAAGAAATCAAAAGCAGTCAAAACTTTTCCGGTTCTGTTCTCGACCTCGGCTGCGGTACAGGTTATCTAGGAAAACTAATTTCTAAAAGTGCGTCCATGTCCGTGACATTAGATGGAATTGATGTATGCGAAAAGATGACAGCTCGTGCGGAAGGCTATAGAAATATCCACATTGGACTGATTGAAAATGTGCTAGGGGATTTAGTTTTAGACAACCAAAAATTCGACCATGTCATCGGCTATGGTGTATTCCTACTTCAAAATCCCGCAGCTTTTGAAAAAACGCTAGGACTCTGTTTTAAGGCTGCAGCAAAGTCTATAACTCTTACGGTGGAGGATGTGGACCAAGAATATATTAAGGGGATGAAAGATCATTATATGGCGTATAATAATATGGGAATACTTAAAGGATTTAAAATTCCTGAGGGATGGGTCATGGAATTTTGGAGATACGATTTTGCATGGAAATCCCCCAAGACGGGGCTGGACGTCAATGCCGTCACAGTAAGCTATAACAAGATGGATGAGAATAAAGAAAACTGCTAAAAATTGAAATGTAGTGCACAGATTCACTTTATTTTCTTAGTTTGATTTAAAATAAAAGCTAGAGAGGATTGAAAAGAATTGCATTCTACATAAACTAATAAATACCTTCCTTTTTCGTATTTTAAGCTACTACTTTATTTAAAAACAGAAATATAAGAACTGGGCAATTTAACTGACATATGCCTATTTAGTGATATAACATAAAAACATTGAATATTTCCATTCTTCCTTTGACCAAACTACCACTGGACTGGATTTAAAATTCTTTAATCTAAATAAATATGAGATTTTTGCCAACAAATTATCTAAAATTGATTTGAATCCACCAACAAAAAAATCTGTCATTGGCATCAAACTCATGAAACACGGTAAACAAGGTAAAGCAAATTTTTAAGCAGAGCAAAGCTAAAGCCAAAGATTCGGGTTTTGCTTTTCTCCGTTTTCCGTGTTTTCGCACTTTTCGGATTTGTCCGACTTTTGCTTAGAGATCTGATCGATCTGCATTTCTGCTCTATATAGAACTTTCAACTTCAACTTTCAGCCCCTGCCAATAGTTGCAAAAATATTTACAACTAGAACTAAATTTTTTGGAGAGTTGTCAAAAACCAATTTGTTGATAACGAAGATTACATACTGGAGAAAGTTTTGTAAGCAATTTGTTTACACACGTTGTATGTCAAAATGTGTTACGTGACGCTTCCTGGACTTGTTTATTTTGGATCCAGCATTCATGTGGTAAGTTAATTTATGCAGCTAATTTAAAATTTACATCGTGAAGAATTTAAATCGAACCTGATATGTTTTTTTCTCTCATTTTGTTGTCGCTGTTTACAAACAATAAAATTGTCTTATGAAATGCAAAATTTTGTATAGATTGTAAAAACTGTTTCTAAATATAAATCTGGAACAGCAAAGTTCAAAAAACTGTTATCCTGTATTAAAATGTTTTAAATTTCTGTATATTTATAATTAAAATTTTCAACTAAGCAAGTTTGAAATTTTCAGTACCACGGATTCCAAATGATGGTGAACATGTTTTATGATTTATTTTCAACTGCTGTAAGTCTTTTGTTTTTTATAGCGTTTGGATGTTGTCTGAATTTAAGGATGTTGTCTTTGCTAATATTTTGCAGGCACCTAAAAACCAAAGCAATGTCTCCACCATTGATATAATATTCAACTGCTGTTTTCTCACACTCGGATTACTCGTTTTTCGTGGCGTTGAAAGGGTAATTTTAATGAAACAATATCTAATTATTAGCTCCCCATACCTGGAAGCATAAAACTGACAAGTGCAAAAAACTAGAAATAGCCTGTCACTCATATTCTAATAGCGAGCTAGTCCCAACGTTTTATTATTATATCAATTTTACTTTTCTTTGCATTGACTCCCAAAAATCTCTTGAAATTTCCAAAATTAGTTTAATGAAGTTCAAATTTTTATTTACATTTTTATACAAAAAATAAAAACGTTAAATATCTGTAATATTATAAAAATACATTCCATCAACTTTAGACGTTTTTGAATTTTGTCAACTTTAAGACTCTAAAAAAAGAATCTTTTATTACATAGTATTATTACATAATTTGAGAATATCAAAGACGTTAAGGTTTGAAATATTTTGTTGGTTACACAATGAACTGGAACTTCACCATTTGAATCGTTGTGAAATCATTAAAGCAGTTTATCCGCAATTTAACTTTAAGAATAAATGAAAAATAAAATAATCTTTAGCTAACCAACAGTGTCAAAACTTGCCTACACATTCAATTTTGTGACGACGAATTTATACAAGAAATAAATACCAAATCTAATCACTTTTTGTCTTGTATTTTTCCAGAAATCAAAGACATTCATAAAATGGCCAACGATCGGTTTCACTCTCCTCCTCGCTGCACGTTTCATACTCGAAATCTTAAAGCAAATCGAACGCGAAAGGAATGGAAGCGGGAAATTTAATCTGAGCAAACAACTTCGTCTTCCAAACTCTACAAGCAAAAATTTTACAATTCAGACAAATTCAAACTCTGGCCACACAAATTCTCCATTTTCATACTCATCCATGTCCATTGATGTTGATCCATTAATTTCTGCTTCCGTCGGAATCTACATTTTTATCCTCTTTGTATACAACCATTCACTAGAATATGAAGCTTCAGCTGCTGCTTCTATTGCAGGATTAAATCTAAATTCAAATTTGAATTCGGTTTTACCGCCAGCCGGCCCACCAATTGATTGCGGGGCTTCGGATGCGTCTTCAGATACTGTTCTTCTTATAAATACTCCACAACCAACGACAATTTCATCGCAAAACTCAGGAGATTCCAATAACAATAGAAACATGCAAATGAATATTTTGAACTCTATAAATACGCGAGCCAACCCGTTGTACGAGCTAAGTTATGGAGTTGGTGGAAGAAATTTAAACATCGCTCCTGTGCAAAGACCGGACGCCCTTGCACTTGGAACGAGCCATAATTCGAGATTTTTTCGGGAAAACTTGAACGAGGGAAATTTTTTGAATTTTTCACCGACTGCTTCGCCAACGGATGATTTGGATCCGGAATATAAAATTGACGCTGTTTAGTTTTAATTGATTGGTTATTTAGTTAAAGTATTGTAACTTGGTTTAGAGTTTTGGTAAGAGATTGTGATAATAAAATTAACGTTTTTGAAAAACGTGACTAAATATATTTAACTAAACGCTGAATGTGTTTTTAATTTTTAAAGTTTAAATTAAGTCCTAAAAATTAAAAAAAAAAAAAAAAAACCTAATGACCTCAAAAGTTGGCACAAATTTTCAAGTTTGTTTTGAGCAGGGAAAATTTGCCGAACAATATTCTATAAAATAATTTCTATTGCTTTCTATAAATAAATACTTATTTTCATGGGGCTGGTAATTTAATAGATTTAAAAAAAAGCTAAACACTCCCATTTTTAGACCGAGTCAGGGCTTATATAACCATCATGTCCGTCCGTCTGTTTGTCTGAGCACTTCTACAGCCTAGAAGGCTTGACCAATCGTTCCTAAATTTTCCACACTTGTTTATGGGGCCAATTTAGGAATCAAGTTCGAAGATGGGAAAAATCAGTCAAACCATTTAGAACTGGTGGAGGCAGTGAAATATACAAATAGGGTGGAAACAGGAAAGTCCAAAATTCGACCTAATTTGATCGAAATTGGTTTAGAACGATGCTTTGGATATATAATTACTTATACGAACCGATTTTTTGAAAAAATATTCAAACGGGGACATGAAATCGCAAAAAATGTGGTACTGCAAAAAAAAGTTTCCATCCCAACATTTATAGAATAGTACATAGGGAAAATAGTACATTTATAGAGATACAAATCCCTGACTCGGGCTACATGAACACTGCTCTGAAGGTTTTTTTTTTTAAATTGCATACATTAAACTCTTTGATTTTACCAAAATCTTAAGCTTCACCTTTCTTATCCGAGTTTAAATAAGACATTGGTTTTGACAGCAAAAGAAGATTTCCCTTCTGTTTTTGCATAACTCGAATCTCTTTTCATTCCGTACTACGAACAAATTGCCAATTCGCATTGAAATGAAAAGTTGTCCCAATCCAATTATTTTTGGAGCATTGACAAAAATATTTGCAACTTTTATTTGCTATACTTATATATGCATGTATATGAATCATTCTACAAATGCAGCAGTTTAAAACTAGACTATTGTGCATATAAGAGTTTAACAAATATTCAATATTAAACATTTAGTTATAAAATGTAGAAATACCGGCAAAAAAATAATTTTAGGATAAAAATGGGGAAAGTTTGTTTAGAAGCTGATGGGGATTTGAGCACACCCCCAAATAAAAAGAGGAAAGTATTTCAGTCGTTTAAAGGGCTGGCTTATTTAGCCTCAGCTAATTTTATCGTGAGTTTTTTTCAATAATTGAGAAGATGGAGCAGCCTAAATTGATTTTTTTGCAGGCAAGACTGTTCATACTTTTGGATAATTTTGCAAATTCCTTCTTTTCTTATGAAATGGTGAGAGATTTATTAAGATATTAGTCAACTACTTAATAGGAAATGCTTTTAACAATTATTGTTTTTTCAAAAATATTTTCTGAAACTACTACAAAAAAAACTACAGAAAATCTTCATTACATAAAAATGTACTTAATTTCAGGTGCTTTTATACGGTGCACATTTGGACACACTGATTCTTTTATTTTTTAAAGCCGTCTTCATGATTCCGATCGCTCTTCTAGGAATACTTGTCTTCGTGGGGATTGAGAAGGTTAATCATTTAAGTACTTATCTTGAACAAAATGTCTGTCTGTCTAACTTTGGACAAATATTTCAAAATGACGGGTTTCAAATTAATTAAAAAAAGTTATTTGCAACTCAAGTTTGAAACTAATCTTAGGTGAAAGTCATGGGTCTAATTTTTAACTTGAAATTAGGAATCTTTTAATTTGGTGCTGTATCCAACTCTCATGCTACTTTTCCTGATTTTAATGCGATATGGCGCTGAACTTGCGCTACTTATAATTCATTGGGAACAACATTGGGATGATCGTGGTAAGAAAGGTTTTTTAAAATCGGATTTTAAAAAAGAAAATATTTTATATTAAAATTAAAAATATTAAGGTTCGATGCCGATTAATATTTCTTAATACTTTTTAATTCTTTAGTGTTCTTTTTTGCTAAGTCTTCTTAGCATTTCCAGATTTTGCACCGATCGTCATATATTTTTTTAAAAGCCGAAAAAATATTGAAGCCATCATTGCATTAATTTTCAGGTCCATCCCTTTTGCTGTATCTGATACTTGACCTTTGTTCTCTAACCGTGCTGTTTCTGTACGTTTATTTTTCGTTAGCCGCGCCTCCTCCGCGAGCAGTCCTTGGTCAAGATGGTGCCTTAATTCTCAGCCCCTCAAAAGCCAATTCCCTTCGGCGCAAGTTAGCGCTATTTTCGGCGAAATGTGAGCAAAGATTGTTCAAAAACGTTTAAACAATGTTTAAAAATGTTAAAAAATGCAGAAAGTTTTTCTTATTTAAATTGACCAATGGATGGCGAAAATTAAAAATATGTCTGATTTAAATAATTTCATTGATACAAAGGTTGTAATTAACTGAATGAAAAGGCGATTTTATTGTTTGAAAATTAATTTGTGGTCATCATCCTCTTTTTATTCTCAGCACTAAAAGACCCCTGGTTTGCTTGCAAAGACAAAGTTTAAATGTTAATTTGAAACTAAGTGACACTTTTTAAAGAGTTCTTCCTATGTATATTTTTCAGCGTCTGAAAAGGATGTGGAAGCAAATAATCACGGCCCATCAATCGTGGGGGCTGTGCTAAAACGAAAAAAGAAACCACCGGCTGACCCGCCCTCAGATGAAAAGGAGTCTGACCTTGACCCTTTGACTCCTCCCCCTCGACCACCTCCATCCCCAAAATTCAATTACAAGCTTCGGAGAGCAATTGGAGCGGGAAGCGAGCAAATTTTAAAGCTAGATAAACAACGGGAACGAAATTCACAGATTTTGGTTCAGGTAAGGTAATTGAAAGTGCAAAATGCTTGCAGCTTTTGTTTAGTAGATTTTTTTTTTAAATTCCCAATTTCAGGAACCAGAAAATATTAGTACAAGTAAAATAGTCAAATAAATTTAGAAAAGACTACCTGTCAATTTTCTAAAAAATACACATACCAAAAGACATTTTATTCACTTTTAAAGTGCAGACTTTAGACATTTTAGGCTGGATAAACCCATGAATTTGTGTAAGAGGGAAATATTAAGTGTTTTGTCGTTGAATATTGTTTTGTCGGCAAATGATCTACGAAGTTTTAATTCATTTTTTAGGGTGAAGAAGAAAGTGCAAGAAAATCGCCAAACACTCTGAGGGGTCAAAGTTTGAAACATTACGAGTCTGAGCCCAAACGTCGATCGTTAATTGTTGAAACTGATTTGGATTTGGAGTCTGATGAGAAAGAAAAGTCACAGGCGGAAATTCAGAACGAAATTCAAAGACATGACCAAGATCCTGTGGAAGAAATTGAGGCCGAAGTCCACGTTGATTTTACAATGAAAGCTCCAACATTTAAAAAGGAAACAAAAACTGAAGTTGAGGTTGAAGAGTCTTTGCATGCACAACTTGAAACTGTGGAAGAAAATTCAAAAAATGGCGAAGGCGAAGAAGAATCCGAATGGGAGTATGAAGTTGAGGAAGAAGGGGACGAAAAGAAGGAAAATACGAAAGAAAATGTGGAAAATCAGAATGAACAAGATGAAGTGGGTGTCACCGAAGTTTCTGCTACAGGATATAAAATAACTGCTGTGTAAAATTTCCCAGAAAATAAATCGCTTGTTCCTTATAACATATCACAACTGTATCATTGAAAACAAATCCGACTTGAAAAATTTGACTTACAAAGTTCGAAGCCAATACAAAATAAGTATATTTATTAAATTAATTACATAAAAAAACAAATTAACATTTCATATGATACTACAAAATACTACAAATGTACTTTGCTTTTACTTTACTTACTTTACTTACTTAGTACTTTGCTTTTTTAAAAAAAATAAAAAATAAAAACATACTTTAAACTGAAATTGCATGACCCCACAACGCAATCCAATAAATGGCTGCAAAAAATCCAAAGCAAAGAGGAAATGACCACTTTGCAACGTTGTCAATTTCTAGCCAAAGAGCGGTCCTACAATTCGAATTTGAACTTTCCCGCTTCATCTCCCAAACAAGAGGCAAATTTATCTCAAAGCAACCAAAAATTCGGAGTCGTTTATTTGCTAGAGAAAGTTCGTCCGTGGCGGCACTACGTCCAGAAAAAATTACAGAGCCAAGGCGTCTTTTTGTGTAAAAGCCTCGACTGTGACGACGACGTGTCGCCATGGGCAAAGCTAAAGTTGGGAGTTGAAGTTCTTGCCAAATCCAAAATTGGGCGTAAGGAGGTGCGATTGAGTTCAGTTCCTGGGAAGGACATAATTATATAATTTCATGAATTAAATTTAAAAAAAAATCAAGACGACTATGAAAAGTTGAATATTTGAAAAACTAACTTGACAAGATTTGTTTGATTTTGGCAGGATTTTTTTAAAATTATCCATAATTTTCAATATTATGTTTTTAACATTAAAACTTTAAACTTTATAAAATCGTTATAAATTTTTATACATAAATGTCCACTTCTAAATATGGACATTTGGGGGTTTTGATATTGAATGGAACCTAATTTTTTCAGTAAAAACGATTGTGTTGTGTTTTACTTATGTATTTTATCGGTTTTTTAAACAAAACAATAAATAATGTTCCTGCAAAAATGCGATATTCTGGTCATAATATAAAACCGCTAAAGTTATGTAAAGGTTTATAAAAAACGGTTTCAATTTACTATAGCCCCTTCCATCAAAATTAGTTTTTGTATGATAAAATGCGCAAATTAAGCTAAAATGCTTATCATTTGGAAACATTTTCAAGCACTTACAGTCCTCGAGCCTCCTTCAAGGGTTTCCCGAACAACCAATTCTCCCGCAGCATCAAAACTTTCCAGTTCATATTGCTCGATTGAGTGTCGGTCCAGTTTTTGAAGAGACAGCACCTGCAAATATTTTAGTTGTTAGCATATCTAAATGGCCAAGTAAAGGACAGACCGAAAGAGATAGATATCTTAGAATAATTACCCGATTTTCTCTCCTTACTTCCTCTGTAACGTTGTAAATGATTTTAACCAGAATGAATTCCGCAAGTGCCAAAAATATCCCGAGCATACATCCAAAAATCCAAATGTCTACTGCTTTAACATAAGCAACTGGCGGGTAATCCGATCGTAGGCCTCCCAAATGAATTTGCAAACTGAGAATGCAGGCAGATAACAAAAAACCTGAAAATATTTTTTGTGGCACTAAAATTTTAAAATGTTATAGTTTGACGACAGAATTTTATTTTTTCAAAATCCTTGGGCAGCATTAGTTAGAAATTTCATTAAGCACTATGTTCCAAAAATTGCTTTGGACCATATTGTGCGTAAAACATAATTAAAACGTAGTGGAGTATAATTAATGCGTCATAATCTAACGAAAATTCACTTATGTACTTAATAAAGCAAATTTAATACATATAATTATGCCGTTTGTAATAATGAAATATACGAGAGACAAAACTAAGGTCAATGACCCCGTAACCTTTACCTCTTGCCGCCGTGACGTCTAACGTGAGCCAGAAACTGAACCAACTGAGGAGGACAACAAGGGACGAGGGGACAAAGGACTGGACCAGATAACTTCCCACAAGCCGCTCAAACCGAAACATTGCTACCAGTTGCGAAACGTTTCCTATTTTTTTTTATGAAACCAATGAAATAATAGAAATGATATTGTTAAATATTGTATATGTATGTATATATATATATACATACAAATAAATATATACACATATACATAAATAAATATTGTAGAAATAATTTTTTTGAAGTCAAGAGAAAAGAGACTTTGTTGAGGGATCACAAAAGGAACAAACTTAAAAATTATTTTACTAAATCTTGATAAATTTCAACGCCGAAGACTTTTTATGGGTTCGATTTCTTTCGATATTTTTATTGAAAGATTTGCTTGCTTGTAAAAGTTTTTCACATTTGGTGAAAAGGATTGATTTGGGACAATAAATTATCAATTTTATTTCCTGTTAAACCTTCAAACCCTTACCCTGTAGCGGCACAATTTCAAATCGCGCATCTGTTTTATTAAGTGGTGGCTCAACTTGAACAACCATGAACTGAATCATTCGAAATGTGGAAATATAAAAATTGTCCGCATTTTTTGAACCCTCTCTGCCATACCAAGAAAATTGGACACGGGAGCTGTCGTAGATAACTGCAAATATGTAAATAAGTAAGTGTTACTTTTATGTGGACAAATATGCCATTAAAGTTTTGCAATTTGAGGAATCGTTAGTTTCAGATTTCAGAGCAATGAATCTTTAAATTCATCTGGGTAGTATTGTCTGCAAACTTCAAACTAAACACATAAATGACGAACACATATATATATATATATATACTTAAAAAAACTTACAAATTTGTATGATCATG
>JAQIXN010000629.1:0-32237 GCA_034698145.1 Proisotoma minuta
GTCATAAATGTCGTATTTGTCAGACATTTAAAATTTTGACAAATATGACAGACATTTGACAAATATGACATGACATGCATGACATTTATGACGTGTCAGACATTTAATTTCGTGACACTGACATGGTACATCCCTAGTTGTAACATGGAAGCACTTTATTTTATGGTATCAATTGGCCTGGGACTCATAACATACTTATACAAGGTTTTTTTTTATATCTGGCTAAAAATAGTAGCTACACTTTAATATGATGAGCTACATATTCACATTATTTACAAATGTTTAAAGCTTGCATTTAATATCCATTGTTTATGTTTTGTTTGGATGCCGTGAACCCAGATTTGACACTTGTATGTTTTAAAGAGTTGGATTGATCTAACCGCTTCCATTAAAACAAAGAAAACTTTATCTCCCTCTTATTTAAGTTCTATTTACCTTCCCCAATAAATAATAAAAAGCAAGTTCCCTTTTGACTTGGCTAACTGACGACGACGAACTGGGAGTAATAAGACATGAATTATGTGACGCACAAAAATAACCAAAACCAACAAGTAAACCTTAAATTTGTTTTAAATTTTACAAAGTTTCCCCCCTTTTGTTTTTGGAAAGTATTTTAGCTTATTACTCAAGAATTTTATGTATTTTAAAGGATAGTGGATAATGGTCTAATAACACATTTCATAATCTCTTCTTATCTCAAAGCTAAATATACTAATTGAGAAAGGTTAACTAATGTTTGTGGAAGATTTAGTGATAGTTCCGTGTCAAAATCCCTCCATTTCTTTCTTCCACTCTGTTATTTTATTTTCATGGTCGGTTTGGGAATGGGAAATGCAGTTTGTGAGTGAGGCAAAGTTACTCTCATTGTTAAACTTGTAGCAAAAGTTAAAGCAAAAGACGAAAACATTACGTTTTATGCCAAACCCGAAAGTCTTAGATTGAGCAAGTAAAGTAAATCCCCTTTATCTCCCTTCTTAAATGGTTGACCAGAGAGACTGAGGTAGATTGAGATTAAACGTAAGTTTATGAACAAACTCTCTTTGTTCTTATAATCCAAGTGGCCAAAACCATATATAACTTCAAGTTCAATCAATAATGAAATTGCTTATTAGGGAAAGTAACAAATAATTTTTTGATATATGTACAGTCAACTCAATTAATTTTGTTGTACATTGTGCTAAAAATGCCCTTTCGTTGTAACCGTTTCAACTAATCAAAACTTTCCAAAAAAGTTTCAGAGTTTGATCCACTTTGTCCATTTTTGCTCTGAAAGAAGTCCCATGACATTCGTATCATTTACTAGACAGCCTTCCAGTCATTTTAGCTGAGCTCACTATTACTTTTATTTTAGAAGTCAATGGCTGTAAGTGTGTATATCCAACTTGGACTCATCATACTTTCTTCAGTCCATCCCTCAGAAGACCAATAAGCTGAACAAAAATCTCAATTTGCCTCAGATTGCCTCAAACTAAACTCTTTCTCAACCTTTATTGGGATTGTTTGCTCTTTTATGCAATCTGTTGTAAATAGAAGAGAGCAAATTTTGGTCAAATTTGGACCACTTGTTTTATACTTGTCGCCAGTTTTAAAGCTGGTGGGAAAGAATTTACCAAAGTAGGCCCACAAATAAGATGAGCGCATGAAGAATGTCATTTTATTCCCACCCCATTTAACCACTTAACTGATTAAATTTAAATTTAAGTAAGAAATAAAAATGTTTTGTTGTTTAAATAAAAAATTCCAGAGAGGGTCAAAAGAATCCGAAAGATTTAAACACATTTAGTTGAACTGGCATTCTCTTCCATTTACATCTTATTATGCACTTTATCTCTCACAAATCTCATCTCCAACTCCAACTACCCGCATACAATTTTATATTAAAAGATGAGAATGAAAACCGTCAGTCAACTGACTTGTTCCTATCTCATATCGTTTATCTTCTATCTCCGCTTCACCTCAAATATAACTCCACCAAAAATTTACAACAGGGCTAAAAAAAAAAACAAGGTTCAAGTTCAAGGAAAGACTGGAATTATCATTGCACCATATACATTAATTTAAAAGTAGATAGAGCCAAGCCAAGAATATAATTCCGTATTGTGCTTTATCCTGGGGAATAATAGTAATGAGCTAATGCAACTAATAAAAGTGTCATGTCGGCTTATGTCGGATTATAAACATAAAGAAATAAAGTGGACACTTGAGACACTTTTTACAAAACCAACGCAGAGTGTGATTTAGCCATTGTCTTTTATATCTTTGAGATTGTGTCCCATCTCGCTCTTCCCCTCCTTTATAATTCTTTAATTTTAAGCTAAGCTACTTTTTTATTTTAAGAGAAAGTTGTAAACAAAATAAATTCAATTCTGCTTGTTATTTATATAAAAATATCCTCCTTCATTCATTCTAGTTTTTTAGCCTCTCTATTGATTCTTTCATTAGTAATAAAGCATGAGATTAGTCCGTTATTCTCACCAAAATCCTAATTCATTCATAAATGTGGCCAAGCCCTCAATGTAAATATTTGAGAGTACATTATACACGTAAAAAGACAAATTCCAGTAGCTAATACCTGCTTACATTCTCGCCACGCTATTTAGCATTACATTAACCACATTATTAATAAATTCAACAATGAGCTCAGTAAACAATTAAATAGACACGAATATTTTATAACTTGTTGGTCTTACTAGGGCTTGATAAAGAAATAAAATTTAAATATTTGTTTCCCTTTTATCAATGATAAAGTTTATATCCCAACAAGTTTGGGTTTTCACACTGTCGTAAATTTAAAAGCTACTGCATGTTATCCAAAAGTTGCATAAGTACCTATATGCAAATTTGACAAGCAATGTGACACTCTTAAAATTTCTTTTGAATGTGGATCCTGGTCACATTTAAGTGTTTATTGAAATGAATCAATATATGCCTAGTGCAAATTTCAAGTTCAAATTGAAACATAAATTTTAACCAAATAAAAATTAATCTTTTCTTTCCAACTTGTAATTAAAGATTCAACTCACGACATTTTCCTAATGGAAATCATGCGACAGTCAACTAGTCATTCGACAACTGTAACTGACTGACCGAAAGACACCGGTTTCACTAACAATTTACTTGAGGGAACAATGAAAACAGGGACACAAATATTAATATTTTTAACAAGAAATTGCAGTTAAAAGTTGACATGTCATATGCAAACAATTAACTAGAGATGAATTTGCCTGCTGCTTTAATAACCAATTTTTTAACAAGAGGATGAACTAAACCTTTGCTACCTCACATTTCGCTTTTGTACATTTCATCTCAGGAGCAACTTTTTCAAATTTGCATCTTCTCAAATAAAATCTTGTTTGTCGCTCGTTAACCAGGAACAAATTCAACAAATGAACTTGTTGATATCAGTTCTAAAAATCTGAAGACAAGGGCAGGGTCTAAAAGAGAGATATCCATCGGAATGCAATGTGAAATTCATTAGAGTCTACCAATTATGAAAGAAGCCATTGATAATTAGCCAGTCAATTACCACTTAAATTAAGTAAACAAGTAAATGAAAAGTGGCTGCAAGATGCAACTAATTTGCTTTACTATACATAGTCTTTCAAAATATATTCGGTTTTCTGAATAATATTAACCCCAAAAAGAAAGCTTTTTAAAATGCAAAATTCTGGATGGAACTGAATACTGAGTGCACATCTTGACACTGATAAGATCAGCGTTGAATGCAAAGCAACGTAAAGTTGGGCCAATCTGAATTCAATTGAATGAAATTCGGAGAAAAGTGGGAGAGAAGAAATACATAAAATTCAATTCAATTGAATCGAATTTGCTACTCTTGCAATTTCAAATAATCCCATTCTGTATTTGTTCCACTCAAGCCAAATCACTTTTTATTTGCGGCAGCTTTTTTAGATGCAATTTTGGGTTCTGAAATCAAATCAAACGAAATAACAATAACGCATACAAACAAATTTGTTTTTAACGCCATTGGTAAGTATTGGTAAATAAACAATTCAAACTCATTTTTTTCTTGGATTGTCTTAACTTTCAAGTCACAAATCATTTTGGTCAAGGAGAAGAAGTTGAGGAACAGGCTGAAATTGATATTCTTCCAAGTATTATAATATGATAAGAATTCTTACACGTGTAGATAGCAGAAAAATGCATTATGTATAACGGCCACTTGTCATTTGTTTTAAAATTTAGAAGCTCATCCACTCACACGACAAGAGAGGACAAGTTCTGCTATCAGCAATACTTATTAGTCCCAATCTTTAAACATACTTTTCATCTTTAAATTATACGACGAATCATGTTTTTATATGTATTGAAGATAAATAAGCAAATTTTCCAGTATTAATTTTGTAACAATCTCCATCTGATTATGAATTATATTAATTGGACTTTCCATTATCAAAAATTGTTGAGTCGAGGCTAATTTAAAATGACAATAATTTTCATTTTCTTGATAAATATTTGAGAAAATGGCTTTTAGCGTGAATTTGTCAGAAACATTTGCTGTTGTTGGATTTGCAAGACAAGACAAAATTCTGCTAATCCTTCCAACATATTCAATCCTGTCAATCAAAGTTAAAGAGCCCGGAAACTTAATTCGCCACGTAGCAAAGTGAGTGATGTATTAACGAAATGGCAATAAACTTTGGAAGTTTTAGGAAGGAAGAAGCAACTACTTGCAAATGATGCGTCAGTCATTCACGTAGCAAATCTCCTCCCTCTTCAGAAATCTAATTATCCTCAGGCGTTTGAGTGATTTGGGTGGACTTTTTGGCATTAGCATTTTTTGCAAATTTCCAATAAAAAATATAAAATTTACACAACTAATTCACCAAGCAAATATGGTATTCCTAAGCTGATTCCAAAATCCCAGTGACCCAACTTATAATCTGCAAGACGCAGCTGAAAATCTAGATCTTGGCTCCCCATTTACATTTATTTAACCGCATCCAATCGAAATGATAGCAAGAGTCTCGATATAATCAACTTCTCTATTCTTTAACTGCCCAACGTGTGACTCACATTCCACGCTCCCAAGAGATTTTGCAACTCTGAAAACGAAATGTTGTGCAACCCTTTCTCCGACTTTGTATTCTATGGGATCTCGTCCCACAATAATATTATACTAATATGTCACGCTCTTTAGTTCCGGTTACTGGACCAACTCAGATACAGAAGCGACTCTAAAGCCCAAAAACTTCCCACCCTAAAGCTTGATGGCTGGTGCAGCACTAATCCAATTCCCTTTAAATTACTTTGCTAAATCCGCAATCTAATTCAAATTTCCTAAATCATGATTAAAGCAGCTGGCAAACGCATCATTTGCTATAAAACTTAAATTGCTAAATAAATACCGTATCCAGTTCAAACTCAAACCAACTTTTATTTTGTCATGTAAAATTTTCCAGTTTAAAATCATAAACTGTGAAATTAGTAGCTTTCCCACAATATTTTCGGCCTATTAGACAAATCCTGTCGGGTTTATGATTGAAGTCTTGTCAGGAGCAAGTAAAAGGGTAATTCGTCTAAAGTGAAAGTCCACGTGCATCAGTAAAGCTAAGCTTCGTGTTGACTTTAGGCTTTTGAAATTAAAATTCAGATTTGGAAATTCGTATTAGCATCAAGTCAAGTGCTTGAGGCTTCACTCCATGAATCGTCTTCTCGCCAGTTCTTCCTTGTACTGGATGAATAATGCGAGACCTAAATATAATTACCCAAGAGGCATCATCAACCACACCCATCACTTTATATACCCGCTTTTATTGCACCTTATCAAGAAGTCGTATAAAATAACCTTTGCTCCATAATAATTCGGATTCAGCATTATTTGAAGGCTGTGTTCTTCTGGATGAAAGAGATCAAAGATATATAATCCCACTCTGGAATTATTTTGAGGTTTTCAATTAATCTATTCTCTTGTGCGACAACGTCTTTCAATTTTGCTCGTAGTAGTAAAATCCAAACGTAACCCAGTGAAATTTTCTCAGAGGACTCTCTGCTTTATATAGATTTTGCCTTGCTTGATTGATTACATCATGTAATTCTACATTGGAATATTATTACAACGCTCTAATAAAATGCATTGCAGGGTGGTTGAGTTTGACTCACTCTCAATTTTATTATCAGGTCCCATCTTCATTTCAAATCTGCGCCCATCCCGTCTTCCACTCTATCTGTAAACTTATCTTTGGTTCAATCTAGAATATTCATAATTTGAATTCTCTCATCCCTGAATTTCTTCTCACATATTTGCATCATCCTAAGTACGATACTCTTGAGTAAATTCAAACTGGAAGTCATTTTATTCCATGTCTTGAAGAGGAAAAGTTAAAAGCTCCAATTATCTGGCCAAAAGAAGAAAGTCTGTCTCTGTCGTCCGTGATTTTTCTTACTAAACACGACTGGTTCTTGTCACATCGTGTCTCATGTCAAGCCATGAAGACCTCCAAAACTCCAACTTCTTTGTACGTGTCATCTTTTCCAATTGGACTTTGCAAAGTCCACACCCACTTTCCATCATAATTAAGACAGGGCATGGACGGAAGTGTCATTCCTTTGCTTTGCTTTGCAGCTGTATAAATCCAGGGCTGCTTTCACTCCGCCTTATTATTAACTCGGCTTAACTCTCTACGCGTCTGATCTACATGCAAAGCTCGTGACACAAAGTGATGATAATGATTATTACGGAGTATTATGATGACTTACATAGTACATCATTACCAACAAATGACACCCTAATCTCAAATTTTGACTTGAACCAACTCTTTGTGAGCTACAACAAACTCTTGCCTTTCTCTTCTGTCTCTGAATACAAGGGCTAACGAATTGTAAGTCTTCTCGTCCTATGCAACTCTTGTGATAAGCGTGAAATGGGATTCTGAAATAGCACGAGCAGTGAAAATTAGACTAAATTGGCAACGTGTCATACTCATCATTTTACACAGACATAAATGACACATGCGTCCCTTCCCCTTTTTAAACTGCAAACTGTTATTTCTTTTTTAAGTTTGCAAGTAAAACAAATGAACGACGTTGTGCCGAACTAAAAAAAAGAATATACATATAACTGAGATTTTATTTTTATCCTAAAAAAGCAAGGTTGTCGTCTATCATTAGCTGCCATGCAATGCATAGTTATGAATGGTGCAACAAACATCCGTAGCAAAACATAACATGAAAATAAACCATTAACCTTATTTCCTATATGGAACACTGCGTTTGTTTTAACACTCCTCTTCTTCACCTTAATGTGACACATTCTCATAACCGAGCTCGATAAAAAAAACTTGTGTAATGTAATAAGCACCAGTTTTATGTAATATCTAGGCAGAATACAAATGTGCATTTTAAGTAGACCTTGTAACGATAATGACAACACAAGGGAAGAAAATGAGAAGAAATGAATTTTGGATGTTATATTGTGGTGACAGGTAAACACAGCTACCGATTTCATCTTCGTATTTTATAAATCTTCCATCATGATGATAATTTGAGCTAGCACCCCTCTCTTCTAATTTGAAATATTTGTTGAATATTTATACAACCCATTACTTCACCCTTGCCTTGCTTTCCCTTGTCATTTGTGGTCCCTCATCATCCCTTCATTCCCCTATTCTTTCTAGGCAAATCAACGTCATTTGGGACACGTCTGTTGCCATCTTATGTCCTTATTGTGCCTTATTGTCTCGTGTTGCGTGATCGAGTCACATAATAATCAAAGAAGAACATCCGACAAGACAGTCCAATCTTGGAGAATATATTATTATGATGTATGTGACAAGAATACCAAGACAAACTGTAAATTACATGTGGGATACAACAAATTACCTTCGAATCAGAGCAAAATAACGTAAAACCAATCAAACAGAGAATTTGACAATCCCAAATATTCACCCTTTCAAACTGAACATGAACAAATAACCCACATATTATTCATGATTCATCCAAACTCCAATTCACACAAGAGGAGATGAATAACAAAATAATCCTATCCCAAATCCCCTTTACTGCATGTTTTAGTTTGCCTGA
Source organism: Proisotoma minuta (assembly GCA_034698145.1). Lineage (NCBI taxonomy): Eukaryota > Metazoa > Arthropoda > Collembola > Entomobryomorpha > Isotomidae > Proisotoma > Proisotoma minuta. The sequence continues at coordinate 8,044 of JAQIXN010000629.1, forward strand.
TAAATATGTCCCAGTTGTTTGGTATTCATATCTGAAAATGTGAATGTGGCCACGTTTACTTTTCCTCCACGGATCTGTTTCATTTCATCTCATTTTAATGAACCAATTTATTCTGGAATATAACGAGAGATAATCCATTTCTTGTTCATTCATTTCCCTATCAGCTCAGTCTTCTTTTAACTAATGGCCAACACGCGTCCTCGTTCCAAGTGCAAGAAGACCGCCGGGTGTTGAACATTATTATCCTCATTGACACCAAAGATGCTTTAGAAGTGAAGGGAAATTAAATGATGTGATGAAATTCTGATGAGATGAGATATCAATGTGATAAGGGAAATGGAAAATACACATCTCGAAATTTGTTTATTGAGAGAAACGTGGATGAATTCCAAGTAGGAAAGTTTCTTTCAATGAATTAACTTTTGTTTGACATTTTGTATACAATCCCAACTAATAAAGCTTCCGAGAAAGCTCATCTTTGCAAATTCTCTTTGTGCTCTAATTTCCAAGAATTTTTAATAAATATTTTGCACAGAATTTCCAATATGCCTTTCTTTCCCTTTGTGATATTAAATATTTCACTTTATAGCCCACGCCAAATTATTTATTATCTCGACTAGTATCTTCTTTTTTCTCGCCGGTGAAAGTTTTGTTTTGTGTCTGCATCCACGTAAATATGAAATAGGGCTGGAATTATGTTTTTCTCTGCATAGTAAAGATGAAGTATTGTTTTGATATTATGAGTGCACAAAGAGAGATCTAATTTCCTCAACTTTCACCCAGGCGGATAGATTTTCTCCTGATAAAAAGGCAACTGCTTGCTGCCTTAGCCAACCGACTTAATGCCTATCGCTTCCAGCTCTTCGTTATTTTACTGCGTTAAGCTAATATCTTTCTAAATCCAAAGAAGGAGGAAACGAATGTAAAAACTTCCTCAATCATCTTTCCATCTCTATTTCTCTCCTGGATAAAGTTTACCCCGTCCAATTCCGCATCCGGCTTAAGTAAGTGGCGTTTCTACAAGATTGCCAGAGATAGAGAAACGAAATGTATGATCCCCTCGTTGGATGGATGCGGAAGTTTAAGTTAAGTGCACTATTTTAATTTTTAATGCCGAGATAAAGCTGACTGCAATCCCAAAAATGTTTGGCTACCACCAACTTGAAATAAATTGACTTTCTGCATAAACATTTGACATGTCTATACAGAAACAGAGTTAATCCATTTGACCTAAACATGCTCCAAATAAAAATCCCCATTTTTATATTTTACGTCCAAATGCAAAATATTGTATGTTTTATTACCATTTGGGATGGGGAAATAAATAATGCGAAATTATAAATCATAGGGAAATGAGACAACACAGCCTGCAGCCCAAAGAAAGAAAGAAGGCAGGGATCTCATTTCAGAATAATACCCAAATATCCACGATAGCATTTTGCAAAATATTGCACACTCGTAATGAAATGAGAAAACCCACATTATGCATCGCATGTCTTTTTGAGTTAATGTTGCTCATTTATTATCCAAAGTCGACCGTTGAGTGTATGGACTAACAAATTGTATGTACCACTCCTTTTTGTATTTTAATCTGAATCTGCCCAAAATTCGGCAATTTATGTCGCATTTTTATCCATATTAAATAAAACTAGGGAATAAGAAATAATAGGAAAGGTATACTATACTAATGACTTGACAAAGTTCAAATATTCATACAACAAAGTCATGCATCATAAAAAGTCTTTTTGCACAATTTACAAACAAGACCAACATTGTTAGTTTAACATCAAAGAAATTCATTTTATAATGTAAAATTAATCCAAGGTAAATATGATGCTTTTGCAATATTGCAGAAAGAATATAATAATGTCTCAAAAGCAGCTCGTGCTCTTGTTTTCCCGTGGTTTTGCTGGTGTTTGACTGAATATGATCACAAAGTAATCTAATGTAATGTAAATGTAATGTTACACTGAAAGATAATCCGTCCATGGCTTTTCTAAAGTCTTTGTTAGCCCAAAGGCATAAACATCTCACTCTCTTCTTTCACCCAAGACGTCCGTGCAATATAGTAAAGTAACATGCAATGTTTCTCTTCTTTACTTTTCTAAGGTTTGGCCAACCAATTTCCTCTGCTTGAAAATGAAGCAAAGAAATTACAACGTCTTGTTAGCATAAGGCTAAATCTTTACTCGTGCGGTAAAGCAGTCAACATTTATTTAGCGTATAACAAGATATGTGTACTTTTAGTTTATCACGCATCTCTATTTATTTTTATACGAATTGTAACAATTTTTATAAACATAATTTGAAATTCAAACCATTTTATTTTTTATAACAATGAATTGAATTGAAAAGAATAATAAAATTAATATAAAGTACGAAGCGGAGACACCCCAGCCAACCCCTTTTCTTATTACTATTATTACATTATTATTCGCCGACAACAATCATTCAACAATACTCCAGTCTACTCCAATAAGTTTGGTCTCATTACCTATATAAAGGATTTGAGAGTTACCACTGACCAGGATAAAAATGCAGTCTTAAGTGTTGTTAGTAATGGCTAAGCAGTTAAGCCAACAAGCTACCCCCGAAGTTATATCCAACCCCCGACCGAGTTCAAATTATTCGTATTGAAATTGTACAACTGCATGGTGAAAAAACGTGAGTTTGTCTCTCATACTTGACTGACGTTCATCGTTGATCTTAAACTTTAAACTTGCTCTCCACACGATATCTCTCATACACTGCTTCATTCCAATATATTCTTGACGTTTTGTGGTTTTGGTTTGGATCGTTCAAAACCCACGGACGGACTTCTACATGCTTCAATTTTCAAATCAAATGAACTACTTGTCACCTGTTCTATGGACTGCATATATACCTTCGTTGATTTCTTATACTTAGGTTAGGTTAACAATGAATTTTCTCATTGTTATCTCGCCAACTCTTTATAATGTTATCTCATAGCCCAGATCTTGATTTTTGACTGCGCTTCCAAAGCCACAATGGAAGAGAGCACAAAAGATGAGAATGGGTTGGAAGTGCATATGGCATTGATGATGATGCATAGATAAAAGTATACTGAGGAAGTTTCGAAATTTGAATTTGAGATGGACAGTAAGTAAGAAACAGTATGCATCTTTTTAACCCTTTATCTTCAGCTGCAGCTACACAATGTGTAACATAAAAGTGGCGTATAATGTATTATTTTATTACGCTTTGTTACGTAGTAAGAAAATAGCCATGGGCCAGTTAGATCTTTCTTGTCTTCACCCTCTGAGATGCTACACAGTGCGTCCACTTTTTTTCTTTTATTCAGGAGTGTAAAGTAACTAACTAGAATCAGCATGGTAGGCATCGTAAGCAGCCATTCAATTAATATAACAAACGAAAAGACACGATATGCATACAACTTTTTAATACACACTCCTTCCAAATGTAATTTCAAGGAACGAGTCTTTTCATTTAGATATTACAAAACAACTTCATTTTTCAGAGTGTTCAAAAATTTCATGAATTATAAAATAAAAATTTCCTAGATTTTGGCAAAACCTAAGAGCAGAATCCACATACATGAGAAATATTTGGGGTGATCCAGTCTCATTCAATATTCTTAAAATTATTAACATTTTAGCCGTCTTCATACATAGTTAGCATGCACGCAATCCCACATCAACAGCACATTATTCAAGCCGAGGAAGGAAATAAGCAACTATCTAAGGAGCTGAAGTTTGTATTCGATATCGACGAGATCCAAGTTTTAGCAGCAGCAGACTTCTGTGTTGTATATATTCGTACTTTTGGAAGGGAATGTGCGTTTGGCTGGTATTAAATGAAGGGGTTGAATAACCAGAAACCAGCTTCATGAAGAGACACTCGCTAACTCTTCTTCTTCCATCTAATGCAATGTCTCCTTCTCAGTCTCAGGTGTAGCTTTGGGATGAACGCAAGCATTGCATCCATTCTCTCTGCATTTTATATCAAAAAGCAAAGCAAAAGGAATCAAATGATAGAAGAACGAAGGGTGGAAACATAATTTAATTGAATTCAAACACGTAACACAGTTTTATACATGTACAATACAAAGTGTGGGTGTCGTGTCTCTGTTTCACGTTTTAACCTTGTTACCCGTGTTTTGCATAGACGTAGCTTTATAATTATAAACACTCCATTTTGTTGGAAAATTGTTTCCGAAAATTAATCTGGGATAATACATTGTTAATAAAAGTGTTTGCCGGGTTGTAAAAGGGATTTTACTCTGAAGCAAAAGAGGTAAGATATTTGCTTCCCATTCCCATCCTTCCTCTAAACATTTCGCATAATATAATTAACCATTTTCTGTAAAAAGAAGTCATAAATTTCATTAAATTGCAATTCAAATCATTAAAAATTACGGAACATTTAATGTAACACGTACACCCTTTTGTGCGGATACACGATACACAATTCGTTGGTCTTGTATAAATGGTAACAGGAAACTGTAATTCAAATTTGAAGCTAATAATTACCAACCAAGTTATGGTCAGTTTAGTTTAAACTTTTAAATATTCAAACAAACGTGATTCGTAACAAGAACAATTATCCATATTAAAACAAGAAAGAGCAGCTCTGGTTTAGAAAAATGCATTTCGTGTTTTGAACTGGAACACAGAAGCTTTGCTTTGCCCATTCAACCAACAGTTATTCGATTAACTACAAAAAAACACTGACAACAGATTGGAATTTGAGATTTCCTCACATCGCATCGCCTCCATTCTTGATTGCAACCCGAGATTTTAGAATTAAAAAAATATAAAAACAAGATTTAAACAAAGTTTAAGTAAGTGAGAAAAATTTTCAAAGCAAAAAAAAGTTGAAATAATAATTGCCACTAGCTATAGAGTTGCATTGCATTACATTAATATCTGTTTATGTACACATATGACCTCATCATAAATATAAAACACTTTGTAATATTTTGTTGAATTGTTACTTTCTAGGCGAAATGGCTTGTTAAACCCAATTATCAAACAATTATTCAAAATTCCATTCAACAATCCAATTCAACATTTCATCCCCTCAAACTACTGAAAACACGAAGGAAGAGGAAGATTCAAAAAAACCTGATCATCTACCAGCTTCAACTAAACAATGAATATCGAGAACTAAGCTGATTATTCACATTTCAAATTTTAAAAATCCAACTTGCACGCATATTCAAGTCAACTCCTCATTCATCTGCTGACATTTATCAGAGTCAAAAAAGTAAGCGTAAGTGGCTCTAACCTCCAACTCGATGAAATAGAACTCGAAGTGAAAAACTTGTGAAAAGTAGGAGAAAAAGTTATAAAGATAAGCCTAAAGCTAAACTGCTTAGTTCAAGAAGAGTTTTTTAAAAGTTTGACTAAGTTTTAAATCCCTTTCTCACTTTACTCAAAGAGTCAACACCTTCAATCACAAACTCGCTGCACTCAATTATATATTGGGTGAAATAAATTTGTGTCATAACATACGCATCATTTAACTTTTACTGCAAATCTTTTTGAACAAAGTTTACAAACTTTTGCTGCATCGGAAATAAAAGTTCAATTACCTACTGCCAATTTTACAAGACAAAACAAAAAAAATACAGATACATAAATTGTGAAAAACTTGGATTTCGTGAGGCAAATCTCCGTTGTCCGTGTGAAGCTGTGAATTCCATTGTTATCAAAAGACTTGTGATTGTATAACCGCAAAACAAATCGTATCCTCACCCAAGTTTCGAAAAGTAACCACATTCACACAAGACTTTGATTTGATGACGCCGATTAACAAGACAATAAAACTGACGCCGTGATCTACTTTGAACGCTAAATGCAATTTATTGTTTTCCGATCACAGCTTGCAAAATAAGCAGTCTTGCACAACTTCCCCCGTAAATTAACCACAAAGAGTCATCGGTCGGAAACTTAATTGTCCTCAGCTCCAAAAGACAAAACAAACGGACTTGTCCATCTTCAATTGCAAATGGTGAGAACCTTTTAAATTTTCAGCACTCTTTTAATGAACTGAGGTAAATTGGAGTGGGATCCTTCTTTATTTAGAGCAAATGAAGTGTCATCCACTCTTATATTTTGCAAGTAATTGAAAAACCAGCACAAAAGCTACTCTTGTAATAAAACAAAGAGACAAGTCAACCGAAATTCTTAAAGCTATATAAGCATTATTTTGAGACTTTTCATCTTTGAAATGAATATTTATTTCCTCGTGGCTTGTAGACTTGTAGCTACTCTTAATTTGTATAAAATCTAGGCGAGAGAGTGATATTTTCAAGTGTGGAGATGAAAGAGCCTTTATTTATGCTGATGCTGTTACTTTCTTGGTTTGTTTGCGTTATTTGATGCGTATTTTTGCTTTTTCTTTCTTTGTTGTCGCTTTCTCTCCCCGCCCCATTAGTTTCTCCCAAAGGGAGTCACGTAAAGTTTGCATACATTTTCTCACACGTCAAGACTTTCTTGGGAAAAAGTGAGATGACAAAGAAATTTCAAATTTTATTCTCTCTTCAAATAAGTCAGCAAATGTCATCCTCAAAGTTAAAGAGAAGAAGCTGGGGGTATAAGTAATATAATATAATCTGTTAGTTGGCTGATAGTTGACTGAATAATAAGTATAAGAGCGAGGATTGGGAATTCAAATTGATTTTTAATGTGCTAAAAAGTTCTTTCTCCTCATTCAACCAAAGTGTTCACCAAAAGCCATTATGTGGGAGTAGCATTATACTTTTAGATGTAGATACAAGCAAGACAATGAAGGAGAAGAGCAGGGGCTATAATATTTTATGCAAAATGTCTCTTACATTTCACCCCGAGAGAAAGTTGGACTACTACCTTCTTAAATATTTCTTGTGGTGTGAATTTTTGCACTGCACTGCTGCAAAGTTGGTAAAGTGGAACTTTTCTTATCCAGCTTAATATTAGTAAAAAAAGATGAGAATTTGAGGAGTGTGGAATTTGGAGATTATAATAATAAAGTAAACTTGGGCAAAGAAAACCAGAAGGAATTAAAAGTTAACCCAAAGTGCTTAACTTGAGCCAACATAATAGCATCAAATTTTCTTGGCATTATGCACAAAATTATTAACAACTTTTGCTAAAATGGTTTAACAGTGAATATGCATATTGTATGAGTCTGCTACAAGTACAAACAGTTTTATTTTATCTCTTTTTAACATCTTTGTGTATTTAAATAAGCCATGTGAATATAAAGACTTTTAGTAGCTCCAGTTTAAATCCCTTTCTCCTTGTCATCCTAATAATGTCATGTCATAAAGTAACTCTATTAAGTTTGAGTACCCAATTTCTAATTCATTCATTTATTCATATGAAAAATGGAGCCTAAGCAAAGTGTGAGGAGTTGAGGATGGGATAGTATTAAATCATTCTGAAAAGAATTTTTCAAATATTTTAATCTCACACCATTTTAAACTCTATATAGAATGGTTAACAATGGACTTATAAAATGAGTAATAACAATGGACATGAGAAATTTGGAGAATGGAAGTGGAATGTGTAGATTAAGAAGAAGGGAAAGGATTTGATTTCTGGCCTATATAGCTTATTATAATATAATATGGAGATAATCATATAATGACGATGTCTGTCATATTAATACCACATAATAACTTGTTAAAATCAAACCAAATTTTACTATATAAATGCATAACTGGGTCTTAAATGCCCATTTCCAGTCAAACTACTTGGAACAAGAAATCAGAACGAGACCAGTTCTTTAGGGAAAATTAAACAGGTATTCACTCAGCCGATAGGATAAAGTAGTGGCTCCAGTTTTATTAGATCAACTAATCATTTATAAATTAAATGATTTTTTCTGCTTTCAATTAATGCTAGAAGTTCTAACGATTTCCAATATGAAACTATTATAATGGCCAAATACTCGTTTTATAATAATAATCCTTTGTTATTGTCACCAAATCTGCAAATATTGACCTTTTCAATTGTCAGCAGTTAGCAGCTTTTTGCAAATAAAGCAACTCGTTTACAACAGATATATTTTTGCTATTGGACGGATATATATTATTTTGTCGGTTTGCTGTAGGGCAAATATTGATCATTCTTCTACTGTCTACAAACGTTTTAAGCTTCTTTATATCTTGCGCTATTTATCTTTATCCTCGTTAAATTGGGGTTCTCAAGGGTGACGTTGGGACATGACATTTTTGCAAATAGAAAGACAAAGCAAATAATTCGGAATCCAACAAAATTCGCGAAATGGTTGGGTCTCTTATATGACATAAACTTTTGTCCCGTTCTCTGTACTTTTCATATTAACACAAGAAAAACAATGTTTTCCTCTTGTTTGCTTTTACGTTTACTCATTTCTCTTGTAAAATATCATCTCTATCTCATATCAAAGCAAAGTTGAACAAACAAAGGGTAAAAAATAATACGACCTCTTTTGTTTTCCCTTTTTATAGTTCAGTAAAGTTTTGGTATTGTGGGTGGTGGCAAAGAGAGATTCGATTATATTTTATTTCACCTTTGCAAAAGTGAAAGAACAAAGAAAGCACCGAGTGCAACTGGCATCTTATAGTAAAGTGGCATATATTGGCATCCCTTCTTTTGGTATTGAAGTGTGCTGTGTAGTCAAACAAAACAAAGAAAAACACACACAAAAAAGTTGGATAAGGTGAAAGCAAATCTCAAGAAAAGAAAGAGATCTCAAAATAATAAAATACCAATAACAAAGAATCACTTGTACCAATATAGAAGCAAGCCAAATTACACAACATGCAATATTTGTGCTCGATTACAAAAAGATTCAAGAAATAGAACTCGGATCAATTCCACAATTTAGCCAGACTTAATGTTCACTACATTTGTTGGCTGGATTGGATTGAATGAGACTGAAATTGCTAAAGCTGCTTGCTACATACAATTTTGGCAAAGGGAGCAAATAAATTTGACAATAGTCCAGTAAGTTAACAGATACAACAAACAAACACAGATACAAACTTGCTGAACCAGTGCAGTGTCCAATTTTTTCAACGTTTGATTTCAAAGTATTATTTTATCTGAAGGAAACACGAGTTGGTTCTATCTCAAACAATCGCAACCAATAAATAACTTGGGTAAGAAATAAATTTAAGTTTACGTCACACCAGCTACCAGATGACTCTTTATGAGCAGAGAACAGTATGTGAAAGTAATTTTGATTTATTTTGGGCAAAAAAAGCTTTGCCCGTAGTAAACACACCACACGGCCACTTCCGCCAGTTGACAGTGCACAATGCATTTAGATTTTGACACTTTTACTCTCACATAAAAAAGAAAGTAGGGCTGCTTTCTCTATGCAAAAACGGCTTTTGCTTGCATTGAAATATATGGGGCTAATAATAAATTTCCTTGAACTTGAGTTGTGGGTGGAGACTCTGGTGTTTTTGCCCGACATAGATATTCTATTGATAAACTGCCATTTCCCACAAACAATCTTTTTCCAAAGTTGGAATAGAGTTGGTTTCCAAAAATGGAAATTTTTATATTAGGCTAAAAAACCCTGGCTGCAGAAAGTCGGCCTAAAAATGTCCCTTTTCTGAAACGATTTAGATCTAATGCTCTTTGGCCTGTCTGCGGAAGCTTTGAAACATTGCGGTTCATTGCAAATGCTAAATCTTGTGTCATTTTTTGCCCTCTTCCAAACCAGTCCGGGATATCATTTTATTATTATTGTGGAACATTTTGGCCCTAGAATTATAAACTTGGTCGCCTGGTCTCAGTAGGATATGACATACAAATCTTTTTATTCCAATTCTCACTCGGAATAATATGCGACTCAGCTGAAACTAATTCTATTTGCACATAAATTACAAGACAAGTCCTATTTTAGGGTGTTAAAGAGTCAAAAAAATCTGAGTGGTGGTAGCCAAAGGAAGGAAGCTTAATAGATGGCTTTCACGATATTTTTCCTGTTTCCTTTTTAAAACGCAGAAAGATTGAGAAATTTGTCAAAATAATGCTTTGTCATAATATAAATAAACAAGAGGGACATAAAAGTCAGCAGTTGGGAAGGATTTAGAAAGGATTCTTTTCCAGAGATGAATGTGAAAACATAAATACATAGATAGGATATTTTGATCCAGCCAAAAGGCTGATTTTTTCGTAAGTTGGAGCAAACAAGTTATGCAATGTTCATTTGGTTTAACTCTTAATTTAATTTACACGCGCATCTCTGCTCATTAAATTAAATTATGCTGAATGAATAGCGCACTTTTATTTTCTGATTGTAGACAAATCTGCTCATTTGTTTGATGTCTTTTTCATGGAATATACATAAGAAGCTTTTCATTAGACCCACTTTTTGTCAAAATAAAATTTGACTTTTGCTTGATTATTTCACTTCTTTTTTGACACAGGAACTGACATAAACATTCAGACAAATTGTAAGTCCCTAAATTGGCTTGGCTAACTGTCTCTGATTTTGTCTACAAATCCAAATCCAGTTGAATTTATTTAGTTGGCGTTGGTTCCATTTATACATATGGGAATTTAAGTTACTTAAAAGAAGACGCATTCTGACAATTACGCTGAGCTCAGAGTCCGGCTTAATCTTGAACTATGAGAAGTAGAACTGAATAAAAATAAAATAAAAGAAGTTGCTTCCTACGCCTTAACTTTAATGTAGTGTAACAACGCAAAGCATTGCCATTTGGGTTCTTCTTTGCCATCAATGTCTTTCTTAAATTGGTATTTATCGTAGGACAGCAAAGAAAAGGTTGCAGAGTCAGATTTTCTTGTGTCCATCTTTTTATCCCATCCCCCAATTTAAAATTGCATAAGAAAATATGTAAAGTGCATTATATAAAGTATGTGAACTCTCTAAAGGTGACAATGGCATTGTACTAGTATTAAGAAAGATGTGTGCATATATCGTGTTAACAAAGCATATAGCTAAAACATGGAACTGACTATAAACCACGACATACTTGATGCAATTCCACGTCGGCAAAGCTAGTTACACTTGGAAGATGGGAAAGATTTGACATTTGACAATACAGCACAAAGTTACAAAGTTACAAATTGCCATCCTTTGCCATTGTCTGTGTCCACTCAACTTGTCTCTTTATTTCTCCCTTACAATTCATCCTTGTAATGCAACACCAACTAAACCAGAAATCAAGTAAACTGTCCATTTAACCACTTTTTTTGTTTCTTTCTCTCCGTTTTGTTGTGTGATACAAGTTTTGCTTCTCATGACATGGATGCATTAAATTAGTTGTCGTGATTAATTCAATCTTTTCTGCAAGGACAGCAAAAGAGATTGTGTTAATAACTTTATTCACTTTAATCTCTGAATTTTAAAGACAGAAAACTAATGAGTATTGCTTGTCTGTCACCAAACTATGCGGTGTCATTTTCCGTTGCATGCCAAAGAAATGCCAAAAACAAATCAAGATTTTACAAAAGTTAAGTAATTATTTTAATGTCTTACTTGACTTGTTTTTATAGAGAGTGACAATTTTCACATATACAGTATATGCTAAATCCATTGCCATTGCACAATATGATATCCATTTCTCTAATTATTTCCCCTTTGTTATCAATTGACAACATCTCCATCACAGTTCAAATAAGTAAAAGCATTACCGTCAATCACTGTCATTAGCATTCAACGGGATAGAACAATTAGTAAAAGTCGTATATTACCAAAAAATTTTGCAAAATCTTGATATCTTGATTGGCTTAAACTGCACTACATTCTCGCAAAGTGGGATCAATCAAGTCATTAACATTTTTTCTCACTTAATCAATGATAAACAAGAAATTTTAACACTTGCCCTTTAACCTTGCTGAGTATCATCATACAATAACGATTAAGCATTATTATATGTATGTTTTCTTACATTAAAACGTCAAACTCAGCTCTGTAAAAAAATGGGAGGTCATATAGTAAAATTCAAACGGTACAAATTTTACTAATTCATTTGTTGCTCATTTGATGATATTAAACTGTCATTAGGGCCAGAGTTTCAATGGACAACGTAGTTTTATTATTTTATTTCACATCCACATCTCGCCAATTTTTTTTCTTTAGTTGAAAACTAGTCAAAACTCGATCTTGATCTGTATGTCGATTGATGTGCAATTTTTTGCTCGTTACACGTTAAATTACGTTATGTTAATCTATGTTAGTGCTCGCTTTACGTGATTGAAATAAAATCTAGTTGTTTCGCTATTTGTATCGTCAACTGCCATAAATGAGAATCAGATTGAAACATTCAAACAACTCGGCTCAATTCGTCATCTTGTGTTAATAGTACCGGTGCATTATTTGTCTAAAGAAATGTCTTGAATAAACAGCTAATGCAAAAACTGTTATAAGAGTATGGGGTGTAATTGTACCGCTTTTCTGGTTTTGTTTTTTATCCCTTTTCTATTGCAAGCCATAAAACTTTTTTTATCAAAATCATTTACAGACAAGTCGTAACTCTTTCAAAGGCAAAGGTATCCTTACTTGGCTTAACTTGGACAACTCGTGCCTAGATCAGTTCACTACCCAAATTCCAGCCAGTCGTTGCCACCCAAAAACAAAACAAAGGTTTGTTCCCAAAGCATAACAATGTATCACAAAAACCAAATGCCGATTTCCAGGATGAGTTTGACAACCTCATATTATCATCTATCAGGTAGGGAAAAGAACCAAACCCAACCACTTGGCGACGAGTCCAAGTCTAAGTCTAACCAACCCTTTTCCTTCCTTTCCATTTTACTGAAAAAAAATGTATAAAGGATACACAATTTGAGTTAAAATACCTTAAAAATCTTTGTTTAAAGTTTGGTTTGACTGGCCACCGATTACTAATAAAATAATGTCCGGTTGAAGAGAAAATTGCAACTAAAACACCATCCTGTTGTATACCCATTTATTTTATGTGTATAATATAATTTCAGTTCGGTTGTAGACAATTATAAGGTAACGTTGTTTTGGTAAATGGTTCAAAGGATCCAGCAGAATTCCACATCCTGACCAAAGTGCTAAATCACTCAGCTTGTGTAGCGTTTGCTTGTACGTGGTTTGTTTGTGGTCGCATTAATACCTCGGCCGCAAACTTCTATTCCAATTGCAACATGACTTCCTCGCGATTAAAAAACGTTTAAGATGCAACACAGAGCAACGCAACTGCCGTTTCCCTTCAATGAACTTTGGTTTCTAGTCATTGAATTACATTTTGTCTTTATAAGCCACCTGAACTGAATTTTAACTTGACTTTTGTACCAACATAACATTTTGGATTTTTTTTCTTTTGAGATGCTAACCAAACATTATGAAATTATTATGTCAAACCAAAGTTACTTCATACTGACAAGGGAAGGGGAAAGATTTATTTTAAGGTACAACTCCCATGTACAACATACACAGCCTTTTATTTGGTGAACGTGATATATTGAAAATTCTCAAAATTTAAGGAAACGATTTTTATAAGTACCTGTGTTATTCTACAAAACAATTTCGTCTCTACTGCATTTTTGTTTGGCAATAAAACCCGAAACGATGTGCACTTTTGTACTTTTTTGGATCAATTCTGTGCGACAAATACATAACAGACATTGCAATTTAAAAGTAGAGAAAATTACACGACATCCCATCCCCATAAATGACTCCATTGAATTGTACCCACTCTTATTCTCAACTTGATTGCTTCTGCTGCTACAAATTCTACTTTTCTATTTGCAATTTAGTTTTACTCAATGCAATGCAGCTAGCAGATGGATGTTTGGGTGGGAGAAGTAGTGGTGTCAATTCCAAAGAGATACAACTTTGTGCAATCGCAATGTAATATAATGCAATGTTCTTACTTAATTCTCCAGGGATAAAAATTCACTCTGCACTTTCTCCTTCCATTCTATGTGGAGGATAAATGTCTTGCTCAATTCTCAATCGTCACGCCGTCTTAGCTCTGTTTCTTCAGCACATTCTCATCCCATTACAGATATTATAAAAGTTGGAGCACACTATTGTATCAAATACTCAAACAAACCAGCCTTCATCTTCTATAAGGTATTAATGCAACGTCGATTATTGTCAATGTCATCTCGTTCTTCTTCATCATCATCATCTTTTCTCTCCGCATTCCAAACCACACTTTTAGAAATACCAAATGACGGCTCGAGTCAACGATTTTCTCATCTATCTTGGCAGATAGCTTTTGATCATTGTCACTCGTCTCACCTGCAAAGGATGATATTCTACATAACCAACCATTTTATTTAGACCATCACTAATGGGAATGTCGATACTTTGTCGATCAGGGAATAGGCGTGAAGAGGACAGGATAATGCTGTGTAATGCTGTAATTTAGAGTTGTGAGAAAATCAATAATTTCAAAATTACATACCTCTGCTGAATGCCAGTAATTTGGTACATAGTAAATTTTTATAGGGCGACATTCGTCCAATTTAGAATTACCTAATTTCAGACATTTTGCATAATGTATGAGGCAAAAGCACTGCAATGTCGTCACACCTTGCTTTTGTTTCAGTTTGTCCATTTGTTGTGTGAGAATGAAATTAATTCCCAGGTGAGACAAAAAGACAAAAGTCATGCCGTCAGTTCCCTCCCATTATGGGAACATATCACACCATTTGCCGTGTAAACAAAGAAAATTGGACTGGATAAAATTACCAAGTGTTCAATTCAATGAGGTTGAACTGTTCAACTTGAACACCGCATTTTGTATATATCTTATGGCAAAGGGAATGGCAGTTTTACACGTTTGGTGACACAACACATAAAGTCAATTGGATACAATTTCTAATAAAATGGAATGACATGGCACAATAACTTTGATGATGAGCAAAAGAGGATGTTTTGTACCTTTGAATATGTATTACATTTCGTTTACTATGCAAGATTACTTAAGGTCTACGTCAACTTTAGTTTCAATTTAGATTCGCTGAATATATTATTATTCCAGTTTCTAATGAGGGAGTAATAAGTGTCGGTTGCTACAAAATAAATTGTTTTATGTCGGTTAATAAATTACATAAAATTGTATATTTGATTGAAAGTTTGTATCTGTAATAGTACATGAAATCTGACATCTGACATTTGCCAATTTGTTATATTTGCTGGAGGCATGTCGAGATTAAATTTTGTTTTTGCTTTTACTTTTACTTTGGCAGCTGGCAAAACTTTTCCAAACTATTGAATACATAATAAACATTTCCATCTTAAATGTGAAATGTGTAATCGGATGAGAAATTTCAATTTGTCCAAAGATAAAAACAAGAAAAAAAAACAATTTCTTAAACTTTTCCAGCCGTAATCCTATATGTATTGGCTCACTGATCTGTAAAATGTAGTGCAGTCAGTCATTCATTCAGTAAATAAGATAGATAGAGGACAGAGCAAACAAATTGTTTTCTCTTCAATCCAATTCAAAGCAAAGCGATGACCGATGCAATGTCCATCCTTGTCACTCGGCTAGGCTTCACTAAACCAAATTTAGAACAAAAACACTCTTGTTTGTGTGACCTATAAAAAATGTCGGATCTATGATAAAAGTAGGTAAATCTCCTGTAGAGATATACTTAGCAGAGTCTTGGATAAGAATGGACAGACAGGGCATGGAATGACCAGTCAATGCAATCCAATGTCTTTAAGACATTTCCTTTCTCATCTTGTTTTATTTTATCGGATTGGATAAGGAAATGTTTCAAAGTGCCGGTTCAAAGTTGTTGGTCGAGTGCCGAAGTAATTGAAGTCCCGTGTTCTTTCTTTTCTCTCTAGACAATCCAAACTTAACAACTCGTCAAAATCAAATCCACGTTGAGTGAGAATTCTTCTACATTCCACATGTAACGCGTCTGAAAGGATTTATTTATTAGGCCAAATCCAATCTAATCCAGCTACACGGTGGAGCTTAGTAGTGTATCTTTTTAGATATTAAGTGTGATGTTGGAGAATATTCATCACCTTTTGTTGTCTTTTTGTAAAGATAATGTTGAGACTTGAATGGATGGATGCTTCTTTTAGAACCATTCATTGTCTTTGTAAATTTCGAATTGAAGGAATTAATCTTGGACTTTGTGCCGGTGCCACTCAATCTTATATTTGAATAAATCATCTATTAATCCAAACACGATTTTATATAACATGCAAAGAATTTAAATGTGAGGAACTTTCTTGCTTAAATAAATAGGCAATTAGCGTTGTTGTAAGATAATTTCAAATCTAAAACAGTCTGATACATAATCCGATAAAATTCCAATCGACAAATTAACCTGCATTCCACTAATGCATTATAATTTCCTCCAACTTTCTTTGTGATTCGACAGAGCTATTGCTTTTACTCAATAATGGGATTTTCTATTTTCTCCCCGTTAATTGTTAAACTTGATGCTAATGTCTAACATTAAATAGACTCTCAATTTTAATACACCATTAGCCATAATGCACAGCCATTAAATTGAAAGGAATTAAAGTCCTTGCTAAAGAAACATTGAATAATTACTTTAGCTTCATTTGTAAGCAAACAAGGCTGAGGTTAGATCTAAGAAATTTAAGACTCCATCATCATCATCAGCCACTGTTTTCAGCCAGAAATTTTAAGTATTTGTTTTATTGCATTTGCTTCCATTAACTGACTAAAGAAAGGAGAGTTGTTTTAAGCTGATGCTAATTGAAAAACGAACTAGAAAAGAAAATTTCAATTTAAGGCTTTTAAAACAATAAACAAGCTCCACAGGAGACTCTCGGATTTGTATTCAACATTTAAATTTGAACATGAAGCTAATTTAATGCTAATAAAATAACTCTTCTTGAGACTAATTATCTATTTATCGAGGTTGAATTATTGCAAATTTGTTTTTAATTTTCATTAATTTTTACACCAACCATTACCATTATAATTTGATTTTAACGAAACACGATGAAAAGATTAATATGCTGGGTAGTTTAGCTTATTAATTTTTTAAACAAATAGACAATGTGCTATATTATTACTAGTTTCAAATTAACATTCAGGGGATAAAAAATATAATTAATATTTTAAACAGAGATCCAGCTTTTATAGTAATTGTTTTATTATTTTTCTTATTCACAAGGGGCTCGAATAAATCATTCTTGTAATATTCCATACAAAAATACTTTTATTACCCGGATTCTTGAACAGTGCAAATTTAAAATGCCAGCAGGAGATAGAGAAGCCGTAATATGCAAAACCTATTAAAATGTTATGTCGATTCATCTTTTATAGGTTGAAAAACAAGGAAAATATAAATGAGGATTCACTTCTTTATCTATGAAATTTATTCACTTCTTTTTTAAAGCTTTGGACTAATCCAGTTGGCCACATAATTTAACTTTTAAACAGATGTAATAATGTAGCGGAGTTTGACCCATTTTTTGACCCTTGACCTTGTCCAAAAGTCAGAATTTAACTTGCTTTCAAGGTATCTTTTGAATAAGATTCAAAAATGACATTCTTCGTCCTCGGTGACGATGATGATGTCCATTTTCAATTGCGACCTGCAGACGGACATGTGATGCGTTCGCATACAATAATTTCTTCTTGGTTTAGGTAGGTTCTTGCGTGGTGTGGACACCAACTTTTCAGCCAAAGCTATTAAAACTCCACAGGCTCCTCTTTTATTCCAAATGAGTTTGCAAATTAGAATTGGCAAATTGCAAACAAAACAGGAGATAAAAGAGCTTTGTGTTTGAGGTGAATGAAATGAAATACACTTTTCAAATAGATTAATGAGGGTTCCGCCTCTTTTCAGCTTCTGTCTTTGCTAAATGGATTTATGAATTAGTAAATGGAAACGGTGTGCAAATTTTTACATTAGTTCTGCCTTCTCTTGTTCATTTAAACTCACGCTTGGCTAGTTAATGAAATTTACTCGGCTCAAAATACCATAATGTTATATTTGAATTTTCAACTAATTCTAATTAGTTTGGTGTGTTGAGTTAACACTTTCTCCAAATAACCCCATCACCTACCAATTAGGCTTAAGCCTAAAGTTCCATACTATTTTCCAGCAGAATGGTCAAAGCAAAAGCAAATAGTCTTGTCTTGGTTTGGCCACATCCGGTGTGACTCAGTAGAAATGCCTTTACTAAGTATAAGCCCTCTTAATCTAATTTCACCCTTATTTGCCATATTGTTAACAGCAGGGGAAGCAGCATTATACCATTGACAGTTTGACCCATGAAATATGTATTTAAATTAACCCTTCGAATGCAGTTCATTTCAACAAGAGATTCTACATTTACAATTGAGCCGTTTGCATTTAATTAATCTATGTATTCAAATACTGTGCGCAAACATTGCACCCTGATTGTGATTCAGTGTTCAAAGTTTGACAGAGCAATGCAGCAATTTAATCCCCAGGAAAGGAAGAACTTGGCTTGGGTTCATTTAGAGCACAAAATTTGTTTTCTCATCTGTCTACAAGCAAATTGTAACGTAATCAGAGTTGGCTAAATATACAGCAGCTCTAGACCTTGCCCTAAAGGGTTCTTGCCTTGTTTCCAGAATAAGACTCAATTTGGTTTTGGAATGGGAAGCAAGTTGAAGCAACATCCAATTCTATTCTCGTAAATCTTCATAATATAAATATCCATATAGTACCTGAAGTGAACTAACGATTCAATATGCAACGCGATAATTCATATTTCCATTAATATGAGATTCAAAGCAAAGCTGCTGAAGGCAATCGTTTCCTTCCTCAGCAAGTGGGGGAATTTGTGGCAATTTCACAGCTTGCTATTTATTGTTTCTATTCCTTTTCTCCTAAGCTAAAAAGCTTATTATGCCGTTATGTTACTGCAGTTAATAGTTGTGAGTAAGCCATGCGATGCGATACATTGTTTATTTATTTCCTCCATTTAACGAACCGATAGGGCTAAATATGAGAAGGTCAAAGGTTTGACACTTTTCTCGTTCATTGTTTTTCTAATTATATTTAATTAAGTAATTAAAAATTTGCGAGCTGCTCACTCATCATTTGGGTCAATTAAGCCTTTATCTTTACAGTTTTCATGCGTCATTTAGACCAATTTAATTTTTCAAGAGTGTTGACAACATGCAATCAGGATAAATAAGTAACTTGTATAAATGAAAAGTCAATATTTTAATAACGCAACAAAGTTCAAAGAAAGCTGAGGCATGTGTTCCACAAACAAAGAATGGAATTCTTAATCACCGAAACAATCGGTGGAAGATTTATGGTTGTGCCATTTGCTAAAAATTCCTAAACTGATTGCAATCTGAGCTAACAATTTAATCTTATCTGCTGCTTGCTCCCACTTCCTTTTTTATTGTTTTGTTACAATAGCGTGCTTTGACTTGCTTATTTAAAATTGCATTAGTATGCAAGAAAAAAAAACAATGTTTAAACTAAAACTACTGGATTGGATTATCGGATTAGTTTCAGTATGTAAAGAATGAGAATCAGTTGGTTTTTGCCTTCTCGTGTGGCCAGATTTATTACCTTTTTGAACATGTATTTAAGAACTTGTCAATTTTGAAATATTGCTAATAGTAAACACAATGATAATAAAAAGAAGAAATACAAGATTGCATTTATATGGATTTGTCAGGGTCAATTGTTTAAAGCTTTGGTGTGGTTTTGTGTGAAATATTTAGACATGTATTTTTATGCAAGTTTTGTAATGGCTCATAAAATCTAATTTTTGTATTTTCCTTTAAATTTCAGGTTGATTGACTTGCCGGCGTATGAATGAAAAAGAACAAAACCACCAAGCCCTAAAACAAGAAACTGCCGAGGACGCAAAAACAAAACAATTTAGTACAGTAACTGCATTCATATTCAAGTAAGTTATCTAAATTCACAACAAACACTAAAAAATTAAAATTACCATATGCACAATTTTCCATCTTTTGTAATGCAAATATTGACCATCGTGCTAAAATGTGGTCACTCACATTCTCATCTTGAGAGAATTAGCAGAATCTCATCCCCATCTCATCATCATGACATTATGTTTTGCCCTTCCCATCTATCATCTTTTAAAATGGCTAGTTAAGCCCAAGTAAATTATTATATTTTTTTCCATTCCACCCAAAATTCTATGCATTGTTGGCATCATTAAAGTATTTTTAATTATTATCTAACCAAAAATTAACAAAAATTATACAGGAAAATGCAATGAAAGTTAATTAACTTTTGCAAACTTTAAATTTTACGTGGGTTTGCTAATGGCAAAGCATTTTAATTTCAAAAGTAAAGAAAGCAAGTGCATGCATTTCATTGTTAACCGATTTGTATTTTCTCTCTTTATCAGTATGATTTAATTTACGCAACTTTTATAATCCCAATTGATATATCAAGACCTAGAGTGTCAATTGCAAGCTATGTATAAAATATTTATATACCGGTTTATTGAAACTTGTTTAAAATGCTTTAATCAAAAGTGAAATTGTAAAGATTTAAAATAGTTTCTTAATCTGGAATAAGCCATTTTCGCATTTAGCCGGTCTTATGCCCTTAAAAAAGTCGAATACCTCATTTCACTGCGGGTGCAGAAAACACGTCCACACTCTTAAACTTGTCTGACCAATCCATTAGCAAAGGCTCCTACTGTTTTCCAATATAACGCTAACAAGTATGAAAACATGCAAAGAATTCAACTTGTTTACTATTTTTACCGTTTCAAACAGCTTTTTAAAATAATCGTTTTCGTAAAATAATTGGAAATGCAATCCTCAGGGTATCTTTTCTTATTTGCGATTTGATGTTTTTATATATTATTATACTCGTTTTGCTAAATCTGGAGCATAGTTATAAAAGTGTCAAATGTTCTCTTTAGTACACGATTTAAATTGCATCATATGTAAATGTTTCAACTTTCATTTCAACGCTTGTAAGATACTTATAGCAGATTATTTAGTACTTTTGCAAGGATTACATGAAATATCTCATTCTTCTTTGGTGAACTTAATAAGAGGAAACTCGTCTTAACAAGAATGTCTTCATTTAGTTTGAATTCAAGGAAGCAGAAGAAGCTCCTTTGAAAAGAAAATGAGAATGTGGAATCTGTTCTTCTCTGCTAGCATATGTATGCATGCAAGTCAAGAAAGACAAAAGCTCCTTTAGATTTTACTTAAGCCCTGGAATGGCAGACTTTATTAGAATTCAAGTCAAATGTAAATCACTTTGTCTATCCTACCTTTTGTTTTACTTCATTTTGTAGCTAGGTAAATGGCCAAAATGCCTTTGCTCACATTTCAATTAGGCTAAATTTAGAATTTGCAACCTGACTTTTACCTGGAAAAATGTTTTAACTCTTTTTTGTTTGTATATACGGAAGGCACAATTTGTGATTAACGGTAGCCTGTATATTTAAATAAAAGTAAATTTGGACAGAAATTGATGTCAACTGGGTGGGGTGCCAATCAATTGGAAGAGTTTACGTAAACTGCGAAATTAAATTGAATCGTAAGCCATATAAAGTCCAAGCTTCATTCAGTCGTTCATTCATTGTCCAGTTTGGTATTTTGAGTTGAGGGGAATTAAAGGGTTGTGTTGTATAATGTCTAATTCAAAGTTAATGTCCAACTCCCTCACTGAACTCTATGGAGTGTCCAAATTCATTAAGTTGAGCTAACGTTTTAACCGGCTCCAGACTTTGTGATTAACTGACATTGTTTTACTCCACTAACTAATGGAATGCCAAATCACTTATTGTCCCCACATGCCGTCCCAAAGTTAACCTCTCCTAGTGTAAGTAATTTACTTTCCTCTGCTATGAATTGCAACTTTGGTAAGGAAATAAAATGCAGTCCCATATAAAGAGCTTATTTTGTTTTACTTGTGATGGACTAGCTTGAGTTTGAGTTTGAGTCTGACCACCAAATTCCATTAGCATACTACAACATTTCATTAGTAATTAAATGTTGGAGCATTCATTCCACTCACCTTTGCTCCTGCAGGACACTAGAGAGCTTTAAACCTTTCAGAGAGATGAAATTTATTTCCTTTCTTCAGATTTCAAATTTTAATGCAATGCTACAGAACAAGAAGACAACTTCTGTTTTGCTTAGCTAAATTGCTTTTTGCCATTTTAATTTGCTTCCCTTTAGCTTAGATTCCAAGCAGGTCATGTGAGACTATAACAAAATTTAATTTAGATGGATTTGGTTCACTAGAACACACTGGAGGCCTCCCAAAAGTCAGTTTGAGTTTATTAACTACTATTTTAGGCTGTTAAAAGATTAGTTAATTTGGTAGTCTAATTCTGCAAGAAGTAGTGCTACTGCTTTCACAGATATACCTTTGATTAACAATACATTTCACAAAACCAAATCCAGTTTTGCAATTCATCCATATCCATAATCCATAACTAACAATGAAAAATCTAAAGTTTTAATCTGCAGACGTCATAACAAAACAGAATATAAAAAAAAATACCACAACCCATTCCCATGTCCATAATACTATTGGGATTAAGATGAACTTTTTCGCCCTAAGCCAACTGATCTGATTGTAAATTTTTGGCTAACTCTTTTCTAATCTAAATCTGCAGAGAAGGACGATTTATAATGCATTGTACATAACGTTATTCAGGTCAAACAAGTCAGGTTTCCCATGTTTCTGTTTTCATTTTTGACTTATCACTCTTCATCGTAATTTCACAGTAAGTCAGTCACTCAGTGAGGAAATGTGTAAAAGCTAGTCAACCTCCCCTGCTCTTCAATACCATGTTTAGAATAAGATCAGTTTATTATTATTATTGGTGCGTAATAAAATATGAACTCTTGCAATCAAATTACTTTTTAATACACACATACAACTACAACAAAGTTTCAAATTTCGGAGTAGTGCACAGATCAAGATTTAGCATTTTAAAATCCTTTCTCTGACTCTGCAGATTTCTGGTCAGATTGAACTTGGTACAGCTGCCAACTACACGAAATAATCAAGATGAATATCTTTGTCTCATTTATCATGTACAGTAAAGTTTCTCAATTCAATATTCAAGGAGATGTTGAATTTATTCCATAACATTGCATTGCGTGAATTATTGGATCTTTGTTTTATTTTATTGCTGCTACAAAGAAAGTTTTTGTTGGTAAATATTTTGTCTGCTTAAATTTTACATGTGTATGACAGAATAAAAATGACAAAATTTCAATAGCTCCATTGATCCATTCAATTTTATCTCACGTTTTCTTCTCCTGAATTAAATTGAGTAATATTACGCAACATTTAATTGTCAATAGATCACATCTCACCTTCACAGTTCCATTTCATTATTCATTTTTTTCTTTGACATGCAGTCTGAAGATATCAATAGCTTTAAAATAAAATAATTACAATTTGCCATTATTTTGTAACAATTTAATCTCCTGCTGCTTCTTAATCAAATCCAACTAAACTTTTAATTCTCTCTTTAAACACCGCAGTTGTATGCTGCTTTGAAACTTTTCAATTAAATTAAAAATACTTGTTTTTAAACTTTAACTGATTTGTAATTGCAAACTCAAGTTCAACTTTTTAACAAGAGTATGAGTTACGAGTATAAACAACTGGCTTTTGTGGAAAAGGTAGTAACTGTTTCCCTTTGTACGCATTGTTGGCAAAAATCGCAATTTGGCATTGAATCGTGTTGATTGTTGATTTACCCACATTTCTTGGAATACTTACGTAGAGATCTTCTGAGCAGGCACAATTTAATTCAGGAATTTTAAACGAATGGGAAGCATGAATGAGTAGAATAGACTTGTACAATAAATTTGCATTATGCGTTATGTTATGATAATAAATTGCTCTTCCTCCTCTTCATATAAAACCAACTATTGCTTTGTTACAGCAATAAGTTAAATGAGATTTGACTTTTCTGAATTCGGTTTTTAGTTTAGTGCGAGTGCGTGGATTATTAATGATTACATACCAAGCCACAAGACGCACACAGCGGGACATTAAAAACTACACAAACTGCACACTATTAACGAATAACTCACGATAACACAAAGGAGACAAGCTAGAGAAGGTCATTTATAAAATTATTAATGGATTGATCATTTGTAGCGGTTTCAAAATTAGGAAATGGGTCAAAAATCAAATGCCAAAAATTTTATATGAATGTCAAAACATTTAATGGAAATTGGAGTAAATCTAAAATAATATAAAGCCTTAGTGTGAAGCTCATTGTCCTCTATAGAATCGCTCAATAATGACCGATTTTGA
>JAQIXN010000630.1:0-32183 GCA_034698145.1 Proisotoma minuta
TAGGTTAGAGGACAATAATACGTTTAGAGAGATACAAATCCCTGACTCGGGCTACATGAACACTGCTCTGAAGGTTTCTTGGTCCTAATTGCTAAACTCTTGTAACTTGACACGGAATCAGAAACAACAGCGATAAGTTGTAAACCTAAATTTATCTTTAATAGCTCAGGAGGAGGAACTGACTGTGAAAAAAAAAGAATGGGAGACTGTTTGTCATGACTCATGTCACAAAAGACATGGTATTCAATAGTTTTTTTGTGCTTTAGAGATTAGAGATGCCAACGTTTGTCAGAGTGCAAAATTGAGTAATCTTCCCTGTTTTCAGATATTCTGCAACTTTTGTGAGAATTTCCTTTTGTGCTTTAAATGCTGAGAAAGTCTGAGAGAGACTAGAGAGAAATCGAGAAATGTCTTTCCGATATACAGAAGCAATAGTGTGCAGACTGCCCGACGATTTGTCTTCCAAAGTTGTGGGTGGCAGTAAAGAGTCAGAGGTGGACATCCGGAAATGTCGAACGGAATTGGAAGACTTCATCAGTGTACTTCGGGATACAGGAGTGGTATTTAAAATATAAGAAAATGCATGTACATGGAAAGGAATCAAAATACAATTTATATGAAAATGCGCTTGTCGTTATATTTAGGATGTTATCGAACTGCCACCCCCAGAACAGGAAAATCAGTCACCATTTGTAGGGGACGTTTGTTTTATTGTCAATGGGATGGCCATTATGTCAAGACCAAAGCCATATGAACAAGAGGTATGCTTTATTGAAATAGAGTGATTTTTTTTTAACGTACCATTTAGATGACTGCGATGATTCGAACGGTTTTAAAGAAAGAGTTGGACGTTCCTGTTGTGGATATTAAAGAAGATGGAATTAATATCCAAGGGGGTGACGTTATTTATACAGGTATAAAATACAAACGTTCGGTATATAGAGTTTTTTGCCCATGTGAGACTCGCGTTGTGAGTTGAACGCGACCTTGTAAAACAAAGTAGTGTTGTAAACTCGGTCCAAGAAGCTCATGAAAAATATTGTTATTTCAGGTCGAGAATTGTTTGTTGGAATTTCTAAATATACAAATGAAGCCGGTGCGCTGTTTCTGGCAAATACTTTTCCAGAGCTCTCGTGCAGTCCAATACAGGTCTGAATATATAACAATGAAATATAAATTCTATTACATTGTATCAATTTAATGTTTGATACGAAACAGGTTCCTGCCGGGGACAAACGGTTAACAGACTATGTCAATATGGCTGCACCAGGAATAATTTGTGTGGGAGGGAGCAAAGATGCTCAGGATGTCGTAAAAGTAACATTTGACTAATATTATAATGAACCACAAGTTATTACAAAAAATGTTTACTTTTTACAGAGAATTGAGAGAAAGGCAAGCTTTGCATATGAAACCATCACAATGCCAAATGAACACAGTGCAGAAGTACTTTCTTCCAATGGCCATTTGATCCATTTGATACCTGACGAAACAGTATTTTCTGACAAACTCATGACTCTGTTGAAAAGAGGCACCGAAATGAGCGAATTGTCCAAACTAGCGGCCACATTTTCAAGGCTCACGGTTCGGCTGAATAAAGGCCGATACAAATGCTATGTTTGAAGTTGTTTGGATAGTCTGTGAGGACACCAATAAATTGAACCCCAAAGGTCCAAATTGCTACCTACAGCTCTCATCTCATATTTGCTAATAATAAATTGAGGCAAACTAATTAGTTTAATAAGCTCATTTAACAATAATACTTACAGAGATTAAACACTTTTACTGCCTCAAATTCATGTTGTACTTTAGCAATTTAGTTTCAGAAATTTTTAAATAGATATTTATACAAATTAATCCAAACATTCCATTAGATTAGTTGTTTAATTAATACTCATAAAAAATAAAAATAGACAATATTTATATCCAATGTATTTTGTATTATCTTAGATGTAATAAATGCAATAGCTGAGAAAACAAAATGTATAAAATGATCTTTTGTCCAAAGCCACACCCAACAGTCATTTAGAATACATTACTGTTAGTCAGAATTAAGCAGGTCATTGTCTTGTATAGTTATTGGGCTAAATCAAGATTCAAGACTTCATTTTAATTCATTGTTTGTTTGGCTGCAGAGAAGAAGATGCCAAAGTGAGACAAGAAGTTTGACACGAGATGAGACAACTAAACCAAAGCCCCTGCAATAGCAAGCTGCATGGCTTCTTCAAGTCTGATTTCAAAACGGTATAGAAATATCGAACTATCCGGTTCTGTTATGCAAGCAAATTGGCCACATCACATAATGCGCAGTGTCCACTTGATTAAAGAATCCACAATATAAGTAACGGGTTTAATTCGTTGATGCAGAATATCACAAAACTTTATTCTTAATTCTGTTTAGTGTTTCTCTCTAGATTCTATAGACAGAAGCGTCTTTTGATCATTACATATATAATGATGAGCTATTCTAGATTATTGTTGGTGCTTGTCGCCCTCGTTTGTGTGGCCACTGGAGGAAATCTTAGGAGAAAGAAACAGGTCGGCACCGGAATCAGTTTCGCAATCCCAGGTCTCCAACTTCTTGGAGGAGGAAGCAACAATAATCTCGGAAATCTTTTTGGAGGTGGTACATTCACAAGAACTTTGGTGTCAACTGGTACAACATTTCAGAATTTTAATCAGATTATTATAGTTGTCTCATTTATTTTTATGTAACTTGCTTTAGTGAGCACTGTGACCACTGCTTCATTTAGGACATGTACCACGACCGTAGCTGCCTTGATGCCTTGTGCTGGACGAAGGCGAAGAAGTGCAGACATGTTGATTGCCCCCATAAATTTTGACGAGAATGATATTTACGTCCTTCACGACTCCAATGATATCAGGATAGAGCCCACAGCGTCAATTGCTTTAATTGTTGCTGGAACTACTATTTCAGATCCGTTAGCGGTGTCAGAATACTTGGTGGCCCATCAGCCTAATTCCCAGTCCATAATTTACCCTCAAGATGTTACATTTTCCGAAATTCAAGAACTGCAGAGTGACATTGCAGAACAAACTTCCACAGTTTTGTACCCTTCCAATGACTCTCCTGAACAAGAAATTGATGTCACGACAGTGAACTATGCTGAAGACATTCATGCATCTGACGATGCAGTGGCAGCAACTACAGAAGTTCCTTCCGAAGTTTTTGACGAAGCCGATGAAATTACGACACCTGCAAATGACGACATTGCTAGGGCAGGCTTTGGAGCCGGGACAACAGTCACAACAATCATCAGGGTGACAAGTGTCGCTACTACACTTGCGACGGGCGCAATGGCCACGCTCACCGTCCAATACATGGGTTGCTTGCCCCCATCACTTCCAATTTCAGGAGTCCCTTGCTAGTTTTAGCAACAAATAAAATAATTGTTTTGCTGTTTAAATAAATAATTTATTTAATTTTTAACAATCTTCAAAAGGTCTCATTTTATTAAGGTAAAAAGGTCATGACATGAAATGCAACTTGCATTATGCAGGGCTTCGGGGCAGCTGAGACTTTTGTTTGTTGGCTGTTGTGCAAAGTGCAAACATATTTCTAGAGCATTCATTCCCACAACGCAATTGTTTGTAAATAAAACAAATAAATTTCGACACAAAGAAAATTCGAGGTCAGAAAAAGTGGTCGCCAATTCGTCGTTCACTAACTCAGTCAAAGGTAAGAGCATTGGGACTATTGTTTCTAGACGTTGATTTTCAACGTTCTTTGTTTCGACAGGTTATAATTTGTAAAATCGTCGTTGAAGGCCCTTAATCTTTATCATGGACACTGAAGTGACAATTCTTCGCAAGAAACCCATGAAGGCTTCAGCCCTCAAATCCGAGCAGGTAAGAAAAAATCTCAAAATTGCATAAGGCAAAACGTTTTTCACAAACTTGTTATAGGCTGTGAACACTGCTCGACGACAAGGGGCACAGATTGATACGCATGAGAAATTTGGCGCAGCTCAGAACAAGCATCATCCCACGACCATGAACGTGGCAAAACTTGACCGAGAGACCGAAGAACTAAAACACGACAAAGTTCCTCTTGAAGTGGGCAAACTCATCATGCAAGGTCGACAGGCCAAAGGATTGAGTCAAAAGGATCTGGCCACCGTAAGTAAACGGATAATAATATAAAAATTCTATTCATTTTTAATGGTATTTTTTGGTATTTTTTTAGAAAATTTGCGAGAAGCCTCAAATAATTGGGGATTACGAAAGTGGCAAAGGAATTCCAAATCAGCAAGTACTTGGAAAGATTGAAAAAGTAATCGGCATCAAACTTCGAGGAAAGGATAAGGGACAGCCGTTGTTGCCCCCTGGGAAAAAGTAATGTATCGTGGATTACAACAATTATTATCCTTTCTACTGTGTCCCTACTATTTTCAAACATATTCAGCAATTCCATTATTCACTAACAATTAAATATTATTATTATTATCAAATATTAATATTTTACGATAGCCATACAAAAAAACCATGATAAAAACAATCGACCAACATTCAAAGAACTGCATTTTTTCTTTTAAATTAACGACACAGTAGAATTGGTATTTAATAAGCACGGTGCATTCTCAGGGGGCGTCTCGTAAAATAGGTTGAATAGGAAATAATTCAAAATCAACATTCTAAACTATTGAAAAGGTGTTATCAAATCGGCAAGTGATATTTGTCAATCAATCAACTGTACTTAATATTTCTTTTCAATGCCTTTTACTTTTCATTAATTTTCTTGTGTAATATCCATACGATTTTCATGAATAAATAAAAAATAGTCACCGAATTAATTTAGGACAGTTTATTATTTTATTTCTTCACTATTTAGTGTAAAAAGTAACAGCATTGAGTTCCAAACCAAAAATTTGTATTTATTATAGAGATTAGAAAATGTTTTAAGGATATTTTTAATCAAATCGCAATTTAAAAAATTCCTCCTTGACACCTTGATTTGTGATAATTCGAATAATTACACCATCCCCACATTTGATGTCACGTTCGGCAGCAGAAGTGAAAACATCCTTTGTAATTTGAAGGGCCTTGTCCACAGTCAGAGGCGCTGGTGGTTTCACAGCCATGTTTTTCAATCCAATCTAATGGAAAAAATGCATACGAATACATTTATTACTATTGAACTAAAACAAAAGTTTATTACTAAGTACCTGGCTGTCCAAGAGTGGTTGCAATAAAGCCCCTGATGAGCCCCCAGCATGGTACATGTTTTTGTCACAGTGACCAACGGGATCATAACTGTAAACGACGCCATTTCCGTCTTCATCCAATCCTGCGATGACATTTGAAACATAATACGGGAAGAATCGTCGCGCATACAACATTGTAGCCAACATCTGGGCCAAAGCCGCTGGGGACATGTCCTTTAAATGCTCGTGTTTATACAACTGCAACAATTAAAACAATGCATTATATTATAACTTTTTTACTTTCTACTCTTATTTTTTAACAAGCTTAGTAAAAAAATACCTTCATGCGAGCTTGGATAAGTTTGGTCAAACTTAGGACATCGCACCAACATCCAGAGGCTCCTAAAACGGCCTTGTCCGTCAGTGTGTGCAACTTCCCTTGATCCCTTGTGTAAATGGAGAATCCGGAAGTAAGACGCGTGTCGGATGCTATTATAGCAAATCCTGGCCCACCAATTGCAACAATGCTCCTATAATTGTTGAAAAATATTAGATTAACTCAACCATAAATTTATAAGTCAGCGTACCCTCCATTATCAGTATATGGCGAAAAGTGATGTTGGACAGGGCCTTGTCCAGCGTCCGTGTAAATCAACTTGTTGTTTGGCTCCATGAGAGAATACGACATGTCGAAATGGAATTTCACAAAGAATTGATGACCTGCTTCAACAAATGAAATGATGATATGCCGAAAAAGATTTGACTTGCTATTGGCGCACTCGGAAGGAAATACAAAATACAACAGCCAACTTTGAGCCAGTTTCGTTGTCGGCTTTCTCGTTTTTGGAAAATCAGGAAAAATTTCCAAACATTTTTCCCGTGATATAAAACACTAATTAAATAGAATGGTAATCAATTTGTGGTATCAAGTCATTGTTATTAATAATTTGTTATAATTGTTGTTTTTCAGTTATTTTTTTCCTTCTTCAAATCGTTGATTGGGAAGGAGGTCGTGGTGGAACTGAAGAACGACTTGGCGTAAGGGGACACTTTTTAGAATCATCATCTTTCATGTAAAATTTGTTTTTGCTTTAAATAGGATTTGTGGGACCCTTCATTCGGTTGATCAGTACCTTAATATTAAAATGACAGATATAAGCGTCACGGACCCCGATAAATATCCTCATATGGTAAGAATTATTATGAAAGTCGTCAAGGATCAAATTAATTTAATTACTTCTTGTAGTTATCCGTAAAGAATTGTTTTATCAGAGGATCAGTGATAAGATATGTTCAGCTTCCTGGGGACGAAGTGGATACTCAGCTTCTTCAAGATGCGGCCAGAAAAGAATCCGCACATTCAAGACAGTGATTTACCTTAAGCTATTTTTTTGTATTATTTTCTTAAATTTCTGTTTGTGTCCGTCTTTCGTCTCTGGATATTTGACAATTAATATTTTATTAATATTAAAATTAGTATGCTGAATGATGCTACATAACATTGATATAGATTTTGTATTATATAATTCAGGATATAAATTGGTATCCTATGTTCATTTTCCGAAGAAAAGGAAAAGCAACACATAGGGTTGAAATTGGAAACGAATTTGGATACTTTGAGTTGTGGTTTTGTTAGAAATTCAATAAAGAATATATTGAGACCGATGTGGTTTTGGGTGAGCGTCCACTTTCATCACATTTATTGGAAGAGATCAGAAGAAGCAGTTTCCTTTGTCCTCTCCACTGCACTTTATTGTGGAGAAAGCAAGCAAGGGAGGGAGTGAGATTATGGATTGTGCTCCCATTTCACGAGGAAAGGATTATTCAGCATCTGGAATATCTGGATCCTGCCCCCCGCAGACAAAGAAAGAGGAAGGGAAGCAATAACCAGTAGACTTTTACTATTTCTCCATGTTTATTTATTCCTTACTTTAAGCCTCACTTTATCTTATCCTGACATGAATGACATGACTAGTTGTAAATAAGTAAAATTTGGTTGGAAGTATATCACGTTGTGTTGCCACCACGGATCTGTTCCATAAGCTCACGTCTCTCTCCTTTCTCTTCGTTTGTCTACGACTCCATCGTCTCATGGGTCTGTGAAATAAGAGTTTTGCATAAGGTAGAGCTTGTCGATGGGGTTGATTTGGCTGTAAGAAGGCAGGAGATCATTGGAGCTTCCGGTTGGAACGTGATGATGGTGGTGACTGGAATGGGACTCCAAATTATGTAACTCGGGTCCTGAATCGTCAAGGGGCTCTAGACCGTTGCTGTCGTCCAAAGAAATGTCAGAGCTGCAAAAACTCTCGGCTACACGGAAATATTAAAAGTCAGTTTCTCATCTTTTTGATACAACAACAAGAAAGCAAAAGCTGTTTTATACTACCTTCGGGGGAATATGGCATATTGGGATTGAGGGGTTGGGAGCCTGAAGGGGTGAAGGGGTCATCCGACTGCCCTTCAAAGTAATGTCCCGAGGGCTCAGAAGAAGACGACTCGCTTTTGTGCTTTTCATCTTTATCTTTTGAAGAGTCTTTGTCTCCTTTTGAGTCCGTGTCCTGTTTCAACTTTCTCTGAATCTTTTTCATCTTGGCTCTCTGATTTTGAAACCTATAAATAAACCTCATTGAAGTGCTTTCTTTTACCAAGTTTTTTTTTTTGCTCACCAAACTTGGACAACTCGAACACTTAGACCTGTTTCCTTTGCCAAAGCTTCTCTCACCTATAAAAATGAATATCGTCATACAAATGTAAATAAAACTAAATTCCCATACCTTTCTACATGGTTTGGGACTGATCTCAAATGACGCTTTGAATTGTCTTCTTTGTGCTGATGTCAGTATTGTCCGTGGACGCTTGGGACCTCGTCGTCCATCTCGAGGTCTACTGTTCTCATCCCCAATCACATCATCGCTTCCTATAAACATATAAAAGTATGTTCAAGATTGTACGGTTTTTTTTTTAAAATGCAGGAATAGAATAATATTGTTTAATGAAAAAAGAGGATAAAGTCATGATATGGGGAAATTGAAAAGATTCTGATCTGAGCTCACGCAACTAAATATGCATGACATGCGATTACTAGTATATGGAGAAAGCAGACGGATGATGATTTGATTGTCGTGTGCCAGAATTGGTAGTGACAGGGTAATTGTGTGGGTGAAAAGTGGTAAAAATAGTAAATCACAATAATTTAAAACAATTTGAAAAGGGTTTTGTGGGTAAATGTGGAAATGGTGTAGTGATAATTGTACCTCTCGGACTGTTTGCCTGCTGAAGGAGGTACAATTCTTTCTCAAAGTCCGCACGGCAGAATATTTGGGAGCCACGGAGAATGAACTGCTCCCCCTTCTGCAGGGGGGAGAGACAGGCGGTGCAGACGAAGCACGCTAAATGAAACACTTGACTCTGCAACAAAACATCAAATTAGTTCATATTCATTAGCCAAATCTAATTAGTCAAAGTGAGAAACGTGAGATATCTCCAATTGATATGGGAAAACTTGAGAATTTTTATTCAACGCTCGTAATGATTTATTGTTATGTTTTAGTGATTTGATGGGAGAAAACTCAGAGAAAGCATTTGACGGAAATATATTCAAACAATAAAATTGACTTTCCATTTGCACTTTATAGCTACGCCATATTGAGGATCAAATTTCCATTTTCTCACACCAACAAATGGGAAATCAAGAAAAAATAAAATATATAAGCATGGAGAAAGTTCAAATGCAAACAAACTCTTTTGTGTTTTTAAATGGTCTATACTATTTCATTGAATGTTCATAGAAAATAGAGAAAGTTACTTACTGCAGCTCGCATTACAAGATCTTGAGCTAACACCCGTTCACCACCTTCAAAAATCATCCAAATGCATTATAATTTTATCATAAAGAAGTAACAACATACAATACGAAAAATTAAATACTTACATCTGGAGCATTTGACGCCATAAATGCGATCGTAATCGTGTTTACAATACAGTTTTGAATTTCTCCAGTAGCAGGAATGACTTAAGGGAACACGACAAACGCAGCACGTGAGACACTGACAAAGAGAATAAAATACATCCAATTGCATTATATGAAATTGAGAGTTTCACACGAGAACAAAGGAAAGTTCTAAAATTTGTAACTATTAATTTCTCACCTCTTCATGCCACGGCGTGTCTCCAACTTTTAATAGAAATCTGTCCCTTATTCTCTGTCCACACCCTTCACACATTTCTCCACGAGATCTCATCATATCTAACAAATGAATGAGAAAAATGTCAAAGATGCTACAAATTATTATATGATTCTGCAGTTTGGATATTTTTTTTAAATTTCATATAAATAAACCTTTGGGTGAAAGTAAGGACGGACAATCATGAAATGCATATGCTTATGCTTACCGGCTGATTCTGGATCCTTTTTAAACTCTAGCATTTTTAAAACAATAAGCTTTCACTTAAAATCCCAATATTTGATTGGTCAACACGGTTTGAAAATGAATTTGAAAAGTACAAAAAAAACTTTCACTTTATAACATGCTTATTATTTTAGCACAAAAATTTCACAATTGTTTACTTTACATAATTGTATGAATTTGGGAATAGATGCGTTAGTTGAGAGTGGGATAGACGGACTATGAGAGAAAGGTTGTGTTTTGCAGAGGTTTTCTTCCTTTCTAGGACCACCGAAACCCGTTTCGGTGGTTTTATGTGAGAAAGTGGATGCGTGGAGGTCTCTCCGCCCAAATCCGGGTGAAATCCGCCTCCAATCCTCTCACTTGTCCTCTTTCTTCCGGTCCAACTTGTCTATCCGCTCCTATCTTATGTGTCTTCCATTTTTTCCCTTCTTTCTCCATATTCCTTCCAGCATGGCAACTCATCCTCACTTCCTTCACAAGCTACAAACTTTCTCTTCTTTCTTCATAAAAAAGTTTCAAAAGATTCTTATAGTGGACTAAATTTTGTCTTTATCATGGTGCATTGATGAGACAAGTTTTGATGTAAATTTTGACCGAATTTCTCTTTATTTTCTTTTTTATTAGGCAAACAAAAGAAAGATCAAACCAAACCACATATTTATTTTTAAAAACGTATGAAGCTGACGGATACAAATTGATCGAGTTTGTATTAGTAATCTATGCAGATTGAGATAATCTAATTGTTAAAAATTTTACACATATTGAACACAGCAGCTGAATAAAACAATAATTTTTTGGTTGACTTGATGCATTTAACATTTAAAACCTTATATACTTTCATATTTTGCACATGACTAATTAATTATTGAACTTATACGCTGAATGTAATATGTAATATGTTTGTGTAAGAGACCCCAGCAAAGGATCGGTCAGGAAAGGGCTGAGGGAAATCCTAAACAAATGAGACAAAGGAAAGAATGCAATTGTGCGAGACCCTAAATTTACAAGGGATGTCATAAATAAATGTCCTGATGCATATAAACACAATGAAGCGCTGTATATTCTTAATCTTTCAACTTAAAAAAATATAAAATTTAAGAAATTAGACAAAAGAAAGTTAGAAAGTAACTTTTGTTTTGAGAGAAAATTTCTCCGAAAAGTTAAATAAATATATCTCATGTACAGCATGTGACAGTTTGAGTCAATAGATCAAATAGATTGGAATGTACAATATGAAATAGATATTAGAGATATATAGTAGTTAATATATATTGCATATCGATTATAATTGGGGAGAAATGCCACACGTGTTGCTCCCTTCGCTTCCACTTTTCCTTTTGAAAGGCCATCCATTCAAAAAACTAAATAGGCGAGCGACTTACACTTGCATAATATTACAATGATATCATTACACAATTGATATAGATATCCATTTCATCTTTTTCACTCACCCCATCCGCACCTGATTCCAACTGAACAAAATCTGGGATGACAAATTGCAATTTCATGGCTTAAGAATCACCATTTTACGCCTCTTTTCTGCATACGCTCAGAACCCTTAAAAACCTATATGTAGTATCATGGTATGAAAAAAAGTCGTTCATCATAATGCTAATACCACCTGACTACTTGTCGATTTCAGTAGCACAATAAAATATTTGCTTCTTTGCAAAACTATTGCATGCATAAGAAGGTCAAAATTGTTTAAGATTTTTTTTTTCTCGCCGGAAGTTATTTGTTCTTTACAAGATGTAGATAATTAAGGCAAAGAGACTCTAAAAACATGGTGACAAATTGAGTGCTGACAGTTTAACTTGTGGAAAAGGAAAAAGGTTATAAAAAGGAAAAAGGAAAAAGCAAACAAAGATTAATACCAAAATGGAAGCATCTAGTTAGTCTGGTTGAAATCCCTTATAATATCTAAATGATTCTAAATATATATTTATGATGAGCTATTTCTTGAAGAATATATTATTAACTTTTTCATCTCAGTCAACTCCAAATCATTCAGCTAATTTATTAAAAAGAGAGAGGGTTCATTTTGCCTCAAAAATCTTGAGCTTAGCAGCTCATTAAGCTCTCGTCGTCCTCTTGTAAATCCTACAGTTCCATTTATCAAAAAAAAACGACAAATTACGATTTGGCTTGCTCCAATCCCAATCTGGAAATCTCAATCTATCCCTCGTCTCATAATGTTTCATTAAGTTCACTTTTCTACTTTGGGTTTCTTGTTATTCTTTCTTCTTGTGAGAAAGTGTTTGGAATGGAGAAAAGTTGAAAGCTCTGTCAAAGTAAAGAAAGTTGAAGAGGGCAAAAGTTTTAATTAAAATTAAAAAATTAGGGTCATTTGTCCCCTTCTCTTGTCAACACATGAAATGTGCACCCTTCTTACTTACTTGCGTTCCCTGTAATTTGTTACCCTATCCACTTGTTTCCCAAAGCTAAGGCCGTATCATCAAGCAAGAGTTTGAGTCAAGTCATGCCGCAGGATGGAAATGGAATGTTCATTTAGATTCAGCAAAGTGAAGTTTTAACAATCAGACAGTTGATTTTTCACGCTTACTTACGTAAGTTACGTCCTAATATCTATCTCCATCCTCTCCAAAGATAATCCTGTGTCAGATGGTGTATGTAGTAAAGTATAGTAAGTAGCTCCTCCAATTGAAATTCTCGATGCTTTCTTTTTTCATCATTTTACTTGAACACTGCAAAACTAACTGGTTGCATTTTAGCTGAGACGCGTGACATGTGTGAAGAGAAGGAAATTGATGATTTTGAGACGGAAGCAAAAGGGAAAGAGTTTAGAAGAGAAATGAGGAATTTGAGACTGATGGTGTTTAAAGACATCATTTGTTATCATCCTGAACTAAAGATCCTTCAAGTGGCTTTAGCTGGTGAGTTCAATGAGGCGGATGTGGGAATCGCTTGAAAATGTAGTCACCTGGACGTAATAAGCCTGTCTCTGTGTGAAGTGTGCCAATCTGTCAATCATTTTTACGGGAGAGTGAGAAGTAATCGGGAGATCTTGATGTTGGTAGTTGATATGAGTTTATTGGAAAGTTAACATATTTATTAGAGGGTTGCGAATTAGGCCCAAGGGAGGGGCCGTGGGGGGTCTGGACTTATGAGCCAGGTCGCGTGACCACACAGAGAAAGTCACGTGTCAGCCAGTCAATGAATGTTTACATTCTATCTTATTTTTCAATCAGAGGCTATCTGTTGAATTGTTGATGGGTCTTGTTTGACCAACCATAAAATCCCTTCCTCAATCCACTGACACGGCCGGGTTAATATTTCTTCATTTGTTCCCAACTATCCTCCTAATAGCCCAACGCCCGTCCTTGTTTTCCACAAAACCTTTCTTCCCTTCATTTAGTCAAAGCTGGACGACAATGCAAATAGAGAGATACAAAGAACAAGTTGGTGGCCGTCCTTTATCCTTTTGTTCTTGTCCCAAAAGTTACAAAGAGGAACTTTGGTGAGATTTTAACCCAAACAAATTGGTTTGTTTTAACTGCTCAATCAGAAAGTGTG
Source organism: Proisotoma minuta (assembly GCA_034698145.1). Taxonomy (NCBI): domain Eukaryota; kingdom Metazoa; phylum Arthropoda; class Collembola; order Entomobryomorpha; family Isotomidae; genus Proisotoma; species Proisotoma minuta. The sequence continues at coordinate 13,109 of JAQIXN010000630.1, forward strand.
AGAACAAATATCTGTATTACTTATATTGGAGAAAATAAAAACAGCATAGTACAAAGTAAAACGAAAGCAATATCCATGTATTAATTTTGGCAGGTTACATTGTATTGTATTGGAAATGGAATGAGACAAAATCCAATATTGAGAAATTACTTACACTCATTTGATCAAAAGAAAGAAAGCTCTTGAGCTAGAGATATGAATGATTCCATTGTTTATGAAACAATCAAACTTCATTTCTCTTTATTTGATATCTTCTCTTACATCTATTTAGGGGCTTTGAATTTATTAAGGTAGCTAATAACGAAAGGAGGTTTGATCTGATTGAAATTGCTAAGTTTCATTGTATCATTCAGCCAAGTGTGAATCAAGTTGGCCACAACCACAGAGCCACCAGAAATAGTTTTGAGATCAAAGAAGTTGAAATATATTTAACTTTCAATGTGTGTTCCTACTAAATACATGTACAGATGCTTCACATTTATTTTGCATTTAATCTTGCGCTTGATGGTTTTGGAGGTGTGAGGATATAAATTTCTTCATGGTGGCATTTTATTTATTCTTCGTCTTTTTCTCTCTTTGTTTTACGACTCGTGGAATAGTTTCCAGTGAGTATAAAGAGTAGCTAACATATCCTCTTTGGATAAAAGACTTGAGTTGATAAATAAAGGTTGAGGCTTCTTTTAGTTGGTCGTGCTGATGTTGGGGATTAGTGTTGGGGACGTGAAGGAGGGGAAGTGGCTATTGACGTGGAGTTTTTTGGAGAAATCTGGAGAAAAGAAAAGACGGCTGGTTGCCACTGGTTGGTGTGAGGAAAGTCAGCGGTGGTCGTGGTCCCCATCTTTTAGTCTCAAAGAAAGTGGAATGGTGTGTGTAATTTATAGCTTGGAGTGAGAGAGCTTGAGGAATTTTGTGGAGGCATTATTCTCCGATATTTCATATGACTTCATGCTCCTCTTCTTCTTGTGGATAATTCCACACTATAATCTTTTCATTTATACCTTCAACACACTTGGCTTTTGTCACCCTCCGCGTCCAGAGGGATCTTTATATATTGTCGCCATTAAACTAACGATAAGCCCCAGTATGCAAAAAGCCTCACATTCATTATCCCACACCATCATTCCTTTCTCGGCTCACAAAAGACGCGGCTCCCAGTCCCCATTTTTGATCGCCCTCACTTATTGCTTATGGCTTTTAAAATGTTCTTTTGCATCTTATTTCTTTCAGAACCACCCCTTTGCATCCCATATTTAAGAATAGACCATCCTCTTGGATTATTTCACGATTATAATCATTATTATCGTTCCTTAATACCACACTAAATGTATTCATGGACCACAACGAGAGAGAGAGAGAGAGAGATAGTTTGTGTATATAATGTGTGGCCACCCCGAGAGGACTAAAGTCCAGGTTATCAATGTCCTTGCCTCCGACTCTCATTTTATTTGGTGGTTTTAAACAAAAGAACGGCGTAAGCTAAAAGGCATTTATCATCTCTAACGACATGCATATGCATAAAGCTATTAAACAAGTAATGAGTCCGACCTCCCACTCACACGACACTGCTTTCTCCCTCCCTCTCTCCCTCATCTAGCTGGCCTAGTAAATGGTCAACGCAGACAGGATTATCAAAACCACAGCAGTTTAGTCTACTCAGGATTTAATCCCACGGATAGTCAACTAAGTACATACGAAAAATATTAATATTCTTTGTATGAATATATTTGTGACAGAAACAAAGAGAGGAAAAGAGTGTTGTATTGTAGGCGAGAGAAAGAGTTGTCTCACTTTGCCTCTTCTGCTAGTTGACTGGGAGCCACGTTTACTGGCCTGAGAGAAAATTTTATTGGGATGTTTTGTATGCTTCATTGTGTACCACTATTGAATACAGAAGGCTAAATTTACAAGTATTTATCTCATATGATATTTAGGAGAGACGGAATTCCAGTCTCATTCTATTGTGTTGTCCCCATCGGAGTTTGGTCCAGATGGAGAAAGTGAACAAAACAGAATGCGAATGTGATATTGTGAGTATGAGATTGAGTTTTATGTACAAGGGAGTCTGCTTGTTAGGAAAGCTATAAATGTATCCCATTGCATACCAATCATTCTTTGCTTACTCATCCATCCGCCCAACAACAGGCTTGCATTCCAATCCATCTTCCTCCAACTCAAATGTCCACTCCTTCATTCAACACAATCACAAATCTCTAAAACCTCTGATTTTATTCTCAAAATTAACTTCTTGCCCCAAAAAACATGCAGGCATGCATCTTACATTTTATTACCAAAATAATGTTTAGACATTTTCTCATGGTCCCCTTTTTACAAGTTTTTACATAATTTAATGCCTCAAGGTGACTCTATTATGGTAACGTGAAGCAATAATGATGCAACATTATATGCGTCATCTGATTGAAACTGCATAATTGTTTGTGTAATCGTGTCTACTTTGAATGAAACAAATGTGGATCTCTGAATGAATGTGTAAACTGAAGGGAAGAGGGGAAATGGCCACAATCCCATAATCACAATACGTTTCTTTTGTATCCCACTGAAACCAAGCCAAAAGTCACAAGTGTGAGTGGAAATTTTAGGATCCCAAAAGCATCCCTTGCTCCTGTACCCTTGTCTCATTCTGTATTAAATTTCATGCTTTATTAGTATCATGTTTTTTGTATGTATATATATGGAAGACAATCCTACACGATACCGTGCAGATTACGATTTTGATAATCATATGCACGTGGTGCCAATTTCGACAGCATTGGGTTTCAGAAAATTTAGAATATGAGTTAAAAATCAACAAAAATATACATGACCAGCTTGATAGTTTATACAAGTTTGTCAAAAATGTGAGCAATTGCAGAGAAACATAATATTCCTAATGAATATATATGAATTGAGAAAAATAGGAACCAAGTTATTCAAGCTATGTAATTTGGACTATGGCCAGAACCATTTGTGTGAATAAATAATCCGATCCGCTTTTATGAATGGTCATCACCTGTGTGCATTTTGTTTGTTCTGTTTGCTTTATGTGTTGTGTAGTACATCTAACAAAAGGAGACTCTCGACAATCCTAATTTTCTCCAGCTCAACAGGATTTGCAGGTGTTTTATTGATATTTAACTATTACGTAGCGTGAAGTAAATTGAACAAAGACGAGCAAAAATACAAGGTAAATGTAATTCCCAACAAAGGGATTGTTATTATATGTGGATTTAAGTGATCAAAGTAAACAGAGATAAGGGAGATCAAATCAGATGTTGCCCGATGAAATGAAAACATAAATGACAGCCAAGGGTTGGAAATTATAAATAAGCTGGCTCTCTCCATCTTTAGAGGCAGCATATCGGTTTCGCATAATCCCTTCAGCTTAAATCGGCTTTATGACGCTTTCGTTTTGACAGCTAGTCACCGGTGTCCGTTTCATCCCTTTTATTGTCCATTCATTCCCTACGTTTAAGCCGCCTTCTTACTGCTCCAATTCACATTAGTCACAACTTGTCTGGAAATATAAACATCATGGATCATTTTCAAAAGCTCTTAAATTAAAAAGACATCATTTTGAAATAGTTTAAAAGAAATAGACTAAATAGACATTTACAGTAAATTGGAAAAAGTGTTCATTTCTCCACATGTCAAAGGTTTATTTGTGTTTAGCTTTCCAGTAAAATTGAAACTATCCAAACTATTATTCACCGACTTGTAATAGAATTCAGAAAGTCAATGCAAGTGGTATTTATTGCTATTGTTTGTTGTAATATATAAAGTGACTGAAATGACAGATACTTAAAATGTTTGAACTTGTTGTACATTCAAAGTTTTCATGTCATCCCATTTCAAGTTATGTTTATCTTGTACTAATACTAAAATGTCTCTTGTTCCTTTCATTTGGAGCATTTCAGCCATCGAGGTTATATATATACAGATACATTGAACAAACTCAGATATTTGCTCTTATGCAAATGCATCCCCCAAGCAAAGGATCCTTTTGCTTACGTAAGAAAATTGTAAAGTAGGAAATGGAGATCCATGTAATTTGGACAATATGACATGAAGAGTATTGACGCAACTTTCTCTCCAAGCCATCAAGGACTTTGCTCGTTCTTTTTGGTTGTTAATTTTGAACTTGGTCCAACCCTTTGAACTTTTCTCGAGATGTTCTGTAATAATATCTTGTTAAAATGATCCCAGACCCTTGAGTTTTAAAGCCCAGCTTCTGTAGCCCATCCATTAAATAAGTCCAGCGTCTTGTGACAGACAGACACTTTGGAGCAAAGTTACGTTGTATGGGGAACTAGTTTTGGGTTGACTTATTGGTTGGTCTTGGATTTAGTTGGCAGCAGGGCTCAAATAATCCAAGAGAAAGAATAGTATATGATATGAGAGACCCCACGTTGCTTCGGATAACTTTTTGATTTCATTTCCCCTCAAACTCTAAAAGTTTCACTAGAGCATAAGTTTACTCAAATTTCTTTGCAAGAAGGGTTCCAACAAATCCTTCCTTACTTATTACCACCGAGGGGGCTGGAAACTTTTTAATTAAACTTAAAAATTATTGTCCATCAAGAAAAAGTTGATACTCATTTTAGGATACAACAACATACACAAAAGCGGTTAATAAGTTTCCCTCTTGGTATATTACCTAGTCAAGTAATTCTCGTAAATATGTTCCCTTCGTGAAGACATTCAAATTTTATGATCAATTTTCTCCGTCACCTTTATCAAAACTTTTATTTGAGATTCCATGTAGAATATGCCAAATGCTGCATGTTTTTATATATTTACTTTGATCCAACGGTGACAAGAAAATTCTAATATGAAAGTTGAATGCGTTGTGCTCTGCATCGGTTCATTGTTTGCTCAATTCACTCCTCAACAATCAAGCATTGCATCAAAATTGGTGACAATTGTTATTGTTGAACCATACATTGTTGTTGTCGTAAGCCTTTTCAAAACCTTGTCGCTGTCACTGGGAAAAGTAAATATTCTTGGTTTGTCAAAACTTTTCTTTCCATAACCAACGAAAGAGTGAAAGAATTAAATGTACAAATGCACAAGTACATAACTTTTTTTTTGTTTTTATTTAACGGTTTGTTTGATAAATGACCATTTGTAATGTGGTGATGAGTCCTTTTGAATGCATGAGACGAGTTGAAAGATTGAATGGGTACTTTTTTGGTGTTTTATCTTTGTAAGGGCTTTATTAATGAGATTTGCGGCACTTTGACATTATATCAACACGTGCCATCGTTTATTATGGTCATTTTTTTTAACAGTTCCAAATCGTTTTAATGATTCTATTTTATTGCTAACAAATTACAAATACCCAATAACATAAAAGTCTCTAAATCCTACGGCTGGCTTACTTTCTTGTATTATCTACTAGATATAGATACTTCAGGTATCATACCTGTCGTGATTTCTCATAATCATTGTTACATTGTCGTTTTCCCCGTGAACGGATTGAAATAAAGTAATATTGAAAAGATAAAAGCGAGTATTTATTGTTTCGGTGTGATGTAGTGGAAAATTGGCCTTTGGTGTGCTTAAAGTTTGTTAAATAGCTCCTCGGGGGGTACAACTCGGCCGCGTGCCTTTGCGCACTGCCACTTTTTCAGAAAAAGTTTTGGGAGTGTTTGCACGGTACAAGTCCGAAAGTTATCATCCTCTATTTATTTACCTTCCTTCTCCTTGTGTTTGTAAAGGGTGCATTGTGTGAGAGTGAGAGATTGGACATTTATCCATCCCTTTCTCACATTCGAGCAAGCAGACGAGTGGAGAGTAGGCTATCTTTGGCAAACAAACCTTGCAAACTATTGGGATTAGTTACCAGCTTACTTTCTCCTTATCATACTACTTTCTAATAAATGAATTCCATCTCATGAGAAATTATTGTAAAAACAGCATTCATCATGATAAATATGTACTAATGATACAACAAGTAATAGAAATTAAGAGAAATTGTTAGGAAAGTAAAAGCATATGCTGGATGATGAGCAAAGTGAGATTTAATTTGAAACATATTTTTCAAAACATTAATAAGATTGTATTTGCAACTTAACTCCATCATCATTAACACTAGAATCACTACCCCTTTTATCCAGCTTTTAAAGGGATTTGGTGATGGTTTAAATAAGGGTCTTTTGTAGCTATTTGTGTAAAATCCATCATCATCATTCTTTTCCATCTTGTATACTAACGAGAAATACAAAACACAACTCATTTTTCATCATTTAGCAACTTTGCACAGACATGAGTAGAAAATAATCGCATCAACCTGCCACAAGCTAATCCTGCCAAATCATGCATCATACTTTCTATGCAACATGTTGCCGTTCCAGAAAAATTTACTCACTATAAATTATAATTATCCAAAATAACTGTAGATTAAATATGTAGATATGTAGATTAAATAGAAAATTTAGTCAACTGTCAATTCCTTGCATGCAGACACTTGATGGGTGTATTACATGGAAAATGTTTTACACCTTATGTAATAGACAATCTTTTCAAGTGTTACGATTACCAACTCTTTTGATCTCTTCTCTGCTGGTTCTTTTGAAATAAACGCTATTTGAATTTCATTTCGTAGATTCATTTGCTGTAAAGTTACATCCTCCACTTTCAACTTTTATTTAATGTCCTCTCATTTCAATCCCAAAGTTCTCAAACTAAGCCTGCGGCCACAAAGAGAAAGTATGAGGAAGATGAGACAGAAGCAAATGTAACTTTGTTTTAATGTTTCTGCAACTTGGGTCAAGTGAGTGACTTATTTAAATGAAAGGATCGACAGTTTCACGGGAAATAAAAGATGTTTAGAAGAAGTAGAGAATAATAATAAAATGAGGGGGATTTGTGCTGGGGAATGAATCTTTTGTGGATGCAAGGAAGCAGAGAGAGAGAGAAGCATCAAACGTTTTTTTGAAATGAAAGAGATTGAATGCGGGGTTGGTTTAATAAAACTTTTGTGCTAGTGCAGGAGGGCAAACAAATCCGGATCCAACATATTTGCTTGGAGAAAGAAAGAAGGCCCTCCCCCCACCACTCTCTGCCCCCACCAACTAAAGTCAATAGAACCCAAGTATCCTCAAACTAAACCCAACATCAGAACACATCCAACAAAAATTAAATAAACAACAACTAAAGATGAGCTCAAAAACTAACTTTTCTTTTTCATACTTTCTACTTTCTCTGAATCATAATAATGTACGAATTTGCAATAATAATTTAAGAAATTTAAAAACTTTATATGGGATATTTTTACCAGGTGTTGTAAAATTGAATGCATATCAAAGACAAAATATAGAATTAATTTGGAAATTTCGGAATACCACACCACATCGTAAAATTGTTGAGACTTTGCTGCAAGGAGTCAATTTGAGATTGAACGCGTTTTTGTCGTGACACTCTCAGCGCTGTCTACTCACAACACCCACAAAACTATATTCCATCCACACAAATTTAAAAAAGGAACAAATTGCATTGTTTGTGATTTTCGTAATTTCCAGCAACATTTTAAATGCATTTATAACGATATTCAATTTTTTATCGTATACTCCCTAATTGATTACTAATCACGCAAAGAGGAAGATGAACCGACTGATTTGACACGGTGGGTTCAAATAGGTTGATACACAAGTCGAGAGAGGACAATTTTGGTCATTTCTATCAGCTGGGTGGATTGGTGTGTTCCATTGTTCCTGTAACAATTGAAATCAACAATGAGGTTGCGTGATGGGTTGCGATGATTAGAGTATTTATTCCCAGTTATAAATGTGTAGAAATAAACGGAAGAAATAAACGCTACCACACTTACCAAATACAAATCCAACACAATGACAATTCCGTGACTTATCTAGACAGAAGATATTCCGATTTCCTTATCCTCCACAAAGAGGTATCTTTCGCTTTGATGATCTTGTAACATATTTATATTGCGGGTATTTTTTTTTTAGATCCGCCAGAAATTTGGTGGTGCGACTCCATTCTTCCCCCCGAAGAAAGTGCGGAACAATTCTCTAAAGGTCCTTGAAACCCGGAAGCTGGAGCTCCAATCTTATCTCCAAACCTGTTGTTTAGTCCCCTTCCCAAAGAAGTGTTAGCATTTTTAAACCTTCATCCTCATTATCAGTACCAACGAAATCACAGGTATATCACGCAATTTATTGTTGATAGGTGTTGTATTAATTTGTTTATTTTGGCAGGTGCGAAGAGAAAGTTTTCTTTAATAGTTTGGAGGATTCATTCATCAGCCACGCGGAAAGTGCCATATTAAACCAACCTGCAGCTGGCTTCGTGGAAGATCCATACATCGAAAGTGACACCAGCAGCAACATTTCTGACACCATCACTCGAGGAGTTTTAGACGCCCTGTATAACGTCTGATAGATAAATTGAAAACATGTCGCTGTTGCAAAGACATCAAATAATTATATTTTGCACTGCTTGGATCAGTTATACCATTGTAAATACAATCATTTAATGTTTAAAATTCCATCTAATGTTTTTTTTGTATATTATAATAGGTTTATTTCTTGCGGAAACCGATTGGGATCATCAAACCGAGTTTAGAATCAGAGTTTAGATTGTCGAAGCAGAATTTGGGATGGCTAGATGTGGCTTTTTTGCTACCTTACGCTACAATCCAAATATTTGGGAGTCAACTTGGAGATCGATTTGGTCCAAGACTAACAGTTGCCCTATGCTTGTCAAGTAATAATTACTATAAACAGACATTTGACTTTTGCTAATTCATTTTCTCCTGTTTTTAGTGGCCGGAACTGCCATGTTCACGTTCGGAATCTTCAGTTCATATTTCATGCTTCTAGTCGTGCTAGTTTTCAACGGCCTTGGACAAGGACCGTGTTGGCCTGCATTTTGTAAGGCACTTTGTGCTTGGTATCCGGATGAAAAACTAAATTCGGTCATTGGTCTACTCTCGACATCAGTTTACGTAGGAGGCGCATTGGGAACTGCAGTTGCAGTCTATATTCAGCAAAGTAAAAACTAGATTCATAACATGAATATTTTTTTAATTTCAATAATAATAATAATTTCATAGCATATGGCTGGAGAATGGTGTTTCTGCCTGCTTCAATGATTGCAGTAGCCTTGGGGGTGTTGAATTATTGCGTCCTTGTAACCCCACATGAAAAACGTTTGGTTGTACCTGGAAAAGAAAATGTTGTCAACCCTTTGAAAGTTGATAGTGATCAAGTAGGACGGAAAACTTTCTGGCAATTGTGGCATATTCCTGCAGTCCCTGAAGTCACTTTAACAGTGCTCTGTCTAAAAGTTGTCAGATACTGCATGTTCATGTGGTGAGTCTTGAAATAAAATTTCTTTTGATATTAATATATGAGATTGATTTAACAACATTAAACTTTCTTTTAGGCTCCCCATGTACCTTGTACATTATCTTCAGTATTCTGTTGCACACGCCGGATTATTTTCTACCATCTTCGATGTAGGCGGAAGCATTGGAAGTCCTTTGCTTGGCTTTGTTCTTGATCGAAAATTCAAGAATAATACATTCCTTGGGATGTTCGTTTGTGTGACATTGAGCTCAATTAGTATGACATTATTTTCAATAACAGCCAGGTTTGGATTTTTCCACAATGCGCTGTTTATGCTCATCGCGGGCGCGACAAATGGTGGAGCGGATAGTTTATTGGGTATATATATATATATATCTGACATTTTTGGTTTCAATATTGTATGTTTTTTTAAAAACATTTTAGCTGGATCTGTGTCAATGAAAATGGGAGAAGCAAATGGAATGATGAGTGGAGCAGCAGTAACTGGTCTCATTAATGGAATTGGCACAATGGGTGCTGTTCTCGAAGGTAACTAATTTTATTATTATTAAACGTATTAGTAAATAAGTTTATGTATGACACTTGATTTTTTAAATTCAGGTCCTGTGGTTGGCTATGTGAGCGATTACTATGGATGGGGCGCTATGCTGGCTCTAATGATTGCTCTTTCTGCAGTTTCAAGTTTAGCAATTCTCCGTGCCATGATAATTCAACGTCGGATGAATCGAATTATGGGTGGTTTTGAGGACAAAACTCCTTTGCTGGCCTAAAAATGCATTACTAACTATGCAAAATAAGAGTCATAATTGATCTAGTTTTAAGAAAAGTACAAGACATAATTATTACTATACCATTCAACTTATTGTGATGATTCAAATGCGAAAAAGAGTTTTTTATGTTATTATTATGGCACTAGTACCAAAACACGAAAAACTACTATTAATGAAGCTAAATATTCGCAAAGATCTCGGACCCCAAAGAAAGCGAATTTTTTGATTTTCAAATTTAAAAAAATATATTTCAAATGCAATAATGATTTATTGTCATTTTTATCGGGTTTGACTTGATTGTTTTTAATGATGGTTGCCCAATACCATAATTTGCCTTTCTTTAAGCACTGCTTTCTCTGTGCCTTTACTCCAAACGCTTTTCAATTCATTGTAAACATAAGGACACAAATTTATTTTCCCCTTTTTATGTGGGTGAGTGAAATAAATAAGCAAACAAGGCACTACCACCAAGCAAGTGATAGATTCAAGCAATTTAAAAAATATAAAAGACTTAAATATAGAATATTATTTATTGTTATTGTTTATCGATAATTACTAAATGTAACTGACGACAAGACTTGAATAAATAGATGCAAAAGTGACCAACACTTAATACATTTTATTTTGATGCCATTTGATTTATAATTTGTTTAATTTTATTGTCACGTTACACTTAGATTTTACATCCTCATCTTTCATCACGCTCTACTTATCACAACAATTAGATGGTAGGGAATGAGAGAGATGACTAATTGAGACAAAAATCTTGTACTCTGTTTCCAGTTGCATGACGCAAAATTAAAGTGTTTTATCATTTTTCATACAATTTAAATTTTCAGTTAACTAATTTGATAGATAAACACATAAATTTAATGAAAATGGGTTGGCAAAGAATATCTTGAATCTTAAAGGCCAGTTTATTTTAAGCGTTTGGTTGATAACGGTTTTATTTACACCATTATCTAGAGGAATTGAATCCCGATATCTAGTTTTATAAAGGGTGTTGAGAAAAGCATCATCTTAATAGCACTAAGAAATCAGTGAATTGAACGAGTCAGCTAAAGGAAGATTCTTCTTAGTTCGCTTCGTCTCAAAATCTCAACAATGATGAAGACGGATGAGGTCTACCCTAGAAATCCATTAAATTGAATGATGCACATGCTTTTTCAAAAAAGTTTATAGGCTCGATAGCAGAGACTTCTAATTTTAATTTTAAACGTACATTCTCTTCTCGTAACCTACAAATCTATTCATTCTCAGTCATCCAGTCTAAAAGCACAAATACTAAATGACATTTCGTATCTTACTGATTCATATGAACACGCAAAACTAAAGTGGCGTTGATAATTACTTACTCATTTCATTTGTAATATAAAAAAGCAACTTCATCCTCTATGAAAGTGAAGATAATTTTATTCAAGACAAATTTTTCATACGCATCAACCATCATAAAATTATAACCGTCAGAAGGGAAAAACAAGAAGCAGTTTCCTTTACAAAGTGCGTTAGTTCTGTCATTTTACATAGAACTGCAAAAAGTAAATATAGGTATTATCGTCTTTTGGTGTTATTCAGTGATGTGCTAGCATCTGCCTCTTGAACATCTTTATTTGTAACAAGAAAATAATAATTGTTGGGAATCAAAAATAAAAACAAAAGAATAGATCGGAGAGATCCAGGGAACTTGCGACAAAAACTTTCCATCTGTCTCAATGAAACTTTCACGACTGCGTTTTCCAGAGGAGAAAGTTATTGATTGTTGAGACGTCACTGGAATTCTGCCTACGCAAACCCACATAGGGTCAGATTTCAGAGGAAACTCCTGCCAAGCCATACGCTGAATAAATAGGATTCAACACGTAGCAAAAAGCTTGTGTTAATATAACTGCTTAAACCACAAGCTTATTATTTGTTATTACTTTTAAGTACTTTGAAAAGAACAAGGTTAGTTTTTGATTGACGGATTGTACAAGTGAAAAGAGTGAAATACAGTTCCGTCTCAAGATTTGGTACTTGTTTATCTGCAGGAACAATGAAACTAGAATCACCAGCCTCGTATTGTTTATTAGTATTGTTTAGCACATTTGCAGTAAGTTATGGATTCGAAAAAGATTCATTTCCTATCTACATGCCAAATGTTCAACCATCTAAGGTAAATTTAATGCGTACAAAAGTTGTCTCAATTTGCTAACTTTTACTTTCACATGTTTAGCCCGAAACGTATTTGTGCACTCCAATTCGAGTTGATCCCACTCGGAAACACTACATAGGTAAAATGCATATCATTTTGAGTATTTCTGAATTTGAAATTTCCAATTCATGTTTGAAATTAGTTGGATTTGAGCCAAATGCAACAATGGATGTCGCACATCACATTCTCGTAAGTCTTTTTTACATAGTTATTTTTTGACATTTAATACAATTTGTTTAAAAATGCACTATAGATTTACGGATGCAGTGTACCTGGTCGAAGTGAGGAAGTTTGGAACTGTGGTGAAATGGCAGCCGCTCGTCAGCCCGGACTAAAATCCGCAAGTCCCTGCTCCAAAGGGTCGCAAGTAATTTATGCATGGGCAAGAGACGCTCCGGCCCTTGACCTTCCAGACCAGGTCGGATTTGAGGTCGGAGGAGACAGTGCTGTCCAGTACATTGTTCTCCAAGTACATTATGCAGATGTATCATCTTTTGAAGGTATAAATACATACAATTGCAAACTTGAGACTTTCTTCTAAACTTAAGTAAAATCTTCATTTATTTTCAGATGGGAGTACGGACAACTCTGGAGTAATTCTTCATTACACAGAAACACCGTAAGTTGACCTAACTTTTTTTAAATGTAATTTTTATTGAAAATTTAATGTTATTTATAATATAATGTATTTAGTCAGCCAAAGGCTGCAGGAGTTTTCTTGCTTGGAACTAACGGCTGGATTCCACCTCTGCAAACGGAATACATGGAATCCGCTTGTACCATAAATGAAGACAAAATCATCCACCCCTTTGCATTCCGGACCCACACCCACTCCCTTGGCAAAATTGTCTCTGGTTATCGAGTGAGGCGAGATGCCAAAGGAGTTGACCAGTGGACATTAATTGGTAAAAAGAATCCCATGCGGCCACAAATGTTTTATCCCGTAGCAAATAACATGACCATAAAACGTGGAGATGTATTGGTATGTATCAAGTTTTGTAATTATTTATTCAAAATAGTTTCAAAATATTTTGATGTCATTCATGATATAGGCTGCAAGGTGCACAATGGTTAGCAATCGATCGAGAATCACCAAAATAGGGTAAAAAAACACTTTCTGTTTGTGAAAGTGCAAGTACTTATGCATATTTGATAACTTAGGGCGACGAATGAGGACGAGATGTGCAATTTCTACATCATGTACTGGATGGAAGGCACCACTCCCTTGAACCAGAAGTACTGCTTCACGATGGGCCCTCCCTTTTACTATTGGAGCAGGGGCAAGCCCTGGCTCAACAACATCCCCGACAAAGAAGCATCTTCCATTTAAACTCCAAAAATATTCATTTCCAAATTAACAGTTCTATTTGGAGAGTAAGAAGATTTTAGTTAACCTATTTAGTTAATAATAATTTATTTTTTAGTATAGATATGTAGCCATAATGAATCTTTTCCAATTTATATTGGGAAACTGTTACAATAAGTCTGAAATTGAATGCTGAATTTAATCCTATGAAATTCGTGAATGCAACAAAAATTAGTTTCTTTTTCAATCCAATCGAATATTTATATTGAACATTAATGCCAAAATTTGATGCATGACGAGTTTGAATGAATTTTATCTATTATTTATCCATTTTCGAATTAATTGACAAAGTTTTGAATTTCTCCGTCTGCCATTTACATTGAACTGGGGGTGCTACCTAAATTATCATGATCCGAACTACCTTAAATTATTAAGTGATACGAATGAAATTTATTATATTCTTGTGGATGAAAGTGATACAAATGCAAATTATATGACTATCCCATTATAAAAATTAACATTACAACATTGTTTAGCCATTTTTGTGTTAATTTTGAATTGGTAAATAAATTGGACAAATTATTATTCCTCCTAAATCATCTTTTGAAGAACCACACCCCTTTTTGCAGTTTGCATGGCTCTGTGAAATGTTTCCCATTTTATGAGAAAGGTGAGAAAAGTGAGACGACTTTCTCCAGACTTTATATTCCTTCCATCTATGTAGTTACCAGCAGATCCCTCGCACACAATATCCAACCTCTTCTCTAATCTTCCATTAATTAGTGCGCAGAAAGATAAGCCACAGCAGATAACCCTTCACGCCAAAAGGTCAGACAGCCAACAAAGGTGAGGCCAAATACACAATCAATAATTCCCTAAAATGCATTTAGTTTTAAACTGCACTTGATCGTTTTTATTTGAAAATGTAGACAGTTTAATTATTGTTATTAAAGCCGCTATTTAATTGGCATTACTTGCACACCAGCTGGGAATTGTGAATTAATTCAAGTTATTTTGTCAATTTTTAAAGTTATTTTTATCTAAATTGGGAGTGGCCGCCGGCCGGATAGTTTTGTATCGTTTTTTGGAACGAGTTGTACAAATATTTCTGTTTCTTTTTCCAGATAAAATGTCTTCGAGCAATCATAAGCAACGATATAAGAATCAGGGACTGGACTCTCAGGAACTTCGGCGTCGGAGGGAAGAAGAGGGGATTCAACTGCGGAAACAAAAACGGGAGCAGCAGCTCTTCAAAAAACGAAATGTCAACCTTCCTGATGACGCCAGCCTAAACGATCTTCCGGTAAACTATATTATTATATTTATTGTACATATAATTAAACATAGTTTAATAATAACAATAAACGGTTTCTATTAATTGTTTAGGAGGATCTAACTACAACTGGTTCTGTAATTTCACCAGAAATAATTCAAGCCTTGTTTTCGGAAACTATTGAGAACCAACTTGAAGCTACTCAAAAAGTCCGGAAACTTTTATCTCGTGAACCATGTCCACCCATTAATGCCGTAATTCAGACAGGAATTGTCCCCAGATTTGTCGAGTTTTTGAAAAATGAGAATAATTGTCAGCTACAGGTAAGTAGTATCTTTCAGGTTAAAATGATATAACCAACAAATTATTGGTATCGTTCTATTCTTCACTATCTCATTGTTATTGGCACTTGGCACATACTGGTCGTATTTAGAATTTGTAGTTTGGGATTATTTTTTTTTATCAAGTTTTGAAAGACATTTTCAATTTAAACTTTTCATTTGAAATTGACAATTAAATTTTTTAAGAATGAGTGGATGGCTGGTTATTCAATTTTACGACACTTTTTTGTCAAGGTGTGATTGAATTATTGAATGTACTGAAGTATGCGTGTTATTTTGTTGTAATAAGTTCGAGGCAGCCTGGGCACTGACCAACATTGCAAGTGGGACTTCCGAACAAACACACATTGTTATCGAAGCAGGTGCTGTACCAATTTTTATTCATTTATTGGGATCTCCTTTTGAAGATGTGGCAGAGCAGAGCGTATGGGCTGTCGGAAACATTGCTGGAGACTCTTTTCAGTGTCGGGATTACGTTTTGCAACAAGGCGTCTTACAACCTCTGCTTCAGTAAGCAAAAGACAAAAATAATAAAAATGTTGTTGATTTGTATGCATTTTTGGGGAATATATGGGAAACGCATGATATAAATAAGTCGTACCGTTTACCGTACTCTTAAAGCTTTGCTTTTTATTGTTATCAAAATATAGTACTACTTGATTACACAATCAATATAAGGCAAAAAAAAAAATGTTTTATTTTAATTTCTTTTTGTTTAATTTTCAGACTTTTGACCAAATCAAACAAAGTGACAATGACTAGAAATGCCGTTTGGGCTCTTTCTAACCTTTGTCGTGGTAAAAATCCTGCTGTGGAATTTGCAAAAGTTTCTCCCTGTCTCCCAGTTTTGTCGAGACTTCTTTTTCACACGGATGCTGATGTACTTGCTGATACTTGTTGGGCAATATCTTATTTGTCTGATGGCCCAAATGATAAAATTCAAGCCGTCATTGATTCTGGAGTTTGCCGAAGACTGGTTGAATTGCTAATGTAATTTGTTTTAAAAATACATAAAACATGGTTTGTAACGAAAATTGAATTTTGTCTATTGATTTCTAGGCACCCTCAACAAAGTGTGGTTTCTGCTGCTTTGAGAGCTGTTGGAAACATTGTGACTGGGGATGATGTTCAGACACAAGTTATTTTGAATTGTCTAGTTTTGCCTTGTCTCTTGCATTTGTTGTCATCTACTAAAGAAGAAATTAGGAAAGAAGCTTGCTGGACAATATCCAACATTACTGCTGGAAATCGACAGCAGATTCAAGTACAGCTTCATAAATAATATTAAATAATATTTAAATTTCACAAAGATACTGATATTTTATTTATGTTATAGGACGTCATTAATGCCAACGTTTTCCCAATGCTTTTAGAAGCAATGAAGGCTGGAGAGTTTAAAACAAGAAAGGAAGCTGCGTGGGCAGTTGTGAATGCAACTACGGGAGGAAGTGCAGAACAAATTAGATATTTGGTGGATCAAGGCTGTATTCCTCCACTGTGCGACTTTTTGACTGCAATGGATGTAAA
This sequence comes from Proisotoma minuta, assembly GCA_034698145.1. Taxonomy (NCBI): domain Eukaryota; kingdom Metazoa; phylum Arthropoda; class Collembola; order Entomobryomorpha; family Isotomidae; genus Proisotoma; species Proisotoma minuta. The sequence goes on from JAQIXN010000630.1 coordinate 29,843, forward strand.
AATTATTCAGGTGGCCTTGAATGGTCTGGAAAATATTTTAAAAGTTGGAGACGCAGATGCACGAGCTACAGGAAATGTTAATCGTTTTGCCATTTTGATTGAAGAGTGCTACGGTAAGACATCATTTTGAAACATATTTCTTAAAAAGTAGCAAATGTCATATGCTTATATTTTTCTTGAAGGTTTGGACAAAATCGAGTTTCTGCAGTCGCATGAAAATATGGATATTTATAAAAAAGTGTTTTACATGATTGAACAGTACTTTGGCTCTGAAGAAGAAGATACAAATCTTGCTCCTGGCATCGACAGTACTGCACAACAATTTCAGTTTAATCCTCAACAGCCAGCAAACTTCAATTTTTAAGTTGAACTGAACTTAGTATTAGAATAATTATTATTAATATTACGCTATATTGCATCAAAATGATATTCATCTAGCTTGCTTCACAAAAAGCAAAAAAAAAATGTAAAGAATCTGAAATTATCTGGCTGGCTCTGGCTGCTTTTTTGATTACCTCATTGATAAACAGTACTTGTTTAACTATCTAATAGTTATTATAATTTAATTTAGGTATATCGTTGCACTATAAACACTTTTGTTGTTTTAAATAATAATTATTTACTGGCTAATTTGTCTAGTCTTGTACAATTTACTAGAATTGTCAATTACTAAAACTAGATGATATTTGGCTAATAGGGCTGTAGTGATTCACTACTAATTAATATGAAATCAACTAATGACAGTGACAATGGAAATTAGACTCGTCGTCAGTTGAAATGTGTTTTAATAACCGAAATAAATGTCGAAATTTGAATAGTGAATGACATAACAAGGTTTTAGAAACTACTAACTGGAAAATTATAGACTTTAACCAACTATTATACTACCGTAATAATATTGTTTTACATAATTTTAAGTCAAATGAGCTGTAGGAGTTTGTTTATGAGCAAGAAATAAAAACAATATTGATGATAACGCAGAAACAAGGAAAATAACGTCAAACCATCTATGATAAAAATTAAACTGCAGGTCCCCCAAGACTTGAGTTATTATCACACGATACTCTGGTGGCATATTCATACGCATCAGTAATACAGAAGATACAAAGTACATCCCCTGAAGAAAAAAATAATTAAGCACTGATTAGACTGATTGTGATATTCATAAATAACTTTTGTAAAATTACCATGATTTGAGCTAGCACCAAAACTATCACATTTGATGATTTTGAACTCGATATTGCATAGAAAAACTTTGTTAAAGTTAGGAGAAGTCCTCTTATAGACGTGAGAACAATGCAACCTACTAAAATAAATGACACATGTTGGGACCAAAACTGGACATCGACGTCCAATCCAATCCAGTGAACACATATTTCAAGGCCACGGGTTACTGGGTCAACTTTTCCCACACGATCCAGGACAATATTGACGGTACACTAATTAGAAATACCAATGTCACTTAATAAGTTTCAACTGAAAAGTGTGTAGCATACTACTTACGATGAAAATCTTCCACATGCAATATAATGAGAAAAAATATCCTAGAAAATTAAAATATATTCCTTTCCAAGTCTTTGACCACTCTGCTCGCTCTTGCATATTGCGTAGTTCTACTATTTCCAGAAATAAATGTCGACTTAGTTCTTCCAAAGATGAAATTTCTTCACGTAGGTTGCTAATGTCAGTTCCTATAATACCCAAATTAACAAATCTCGGTCGCTTTTCGTTTTTAAAATTTTTCGCACATGTACTTACTGCTATTTGAACGAGTAAGAATGCTCCAAAAGCCTCCGGAAGAATTTCCAGAATCTCTGCTACTTAAAACCAGTCTTCGTTTTTTAACCAATGCCATATCAAGTGTTTGCATTAATTTCTTTTCAACTCCTTGAATGTCAGTGGGTCGTACTGGTCTAGAGATGAATTGAAGTAGAAAAAAACATTATAATCAGCTTCATATCTCAAAAAATCTAATTTTCTTGCCAATTTACCGAATAAATAAGGCCATTGAAGTATAAGGATAATTTACAGCACCAAATCCTGAAAGTAGGCCCATTACAGTAATACCAATAACTCCTACTCTGCTAACGGCTTGTTCCATTGAGAAAGTCCCATGTCTTGGACTCAGAATTGGAAAAGGATCTCCAACTTTCCAGAAAATGTATAAATAAACGAACCAAACTATCACAGATACTCCTCGATGTACTGCGTTACCACCTGAAAACGAAATTAATGGAATTATTATCTTTCCGAAAGCAAGATGATTCGGTGGATGCGACAAATGTCGCATGGCATGGTGGCACAACGGTTAAAATTTTGATTCCTTTTTAGTTGGTTTCAG